>JBBPLN010000031.1:0-62294 GCA_038089815.1 Sutorius eximius | reverse complement strand
ATCGTGGGAACGTGATGAGACAGACAGACAGACTACTTACTGATCTCGCGTTCCCATCCCATCATGACGCCGACCTCTGCACCATCCTCGAGTTTGAGAAGGCATATTTCCTGACCCTTGTCATCTTTGGTGTATTGTAAACGTGAAGTCAAGAAGGCATCTGTGGATCCGGCTGGCGAGACGTCGTCCTTGCGGATCACCAAGGAAGAGGGTGGTTCGACCAGTGCTGACTTTGACGAGACGAGTGTAAGAAGTAATTCTGTCAAAGCGTTTGCAAGGATGAAGAAGATGCAACGGTGGATAACGTACCTGCACGAATGCCAGCGTCACGAATGAGGGTATAACACACGGTGTTGTTCATGGACAGGGCGATATCGCCCGCGGTATTTCCAAGGTTGTCCACTGAGGCAAGCGATATGAGGGTTGGAGGACGCAAGATAGGAGGGACTCACTTGCGTTCCATAGTGCGCCTTCTTCGAGGAGGGTTTTTACGACTTGATCGTTGCCGACATACGCGGCGGCGTGCAAGGGAGAGGTACCTTCGTTGTCCTGGAACCAGAGTGGCGCACCTGCATCGATAAGGTCTCGAATGTTGACCATGGGCTCCTTTTCGAGGATGGCCTGGTTCAGGGTGGTTCCGAGTTCGGTGAGGTTGTTTATTTCCTCCATAAGCTCGTCATCTTCGATTATCTGAACGTCAGGGGTCTCGCTCATCGGGAATGTTGATCGTGGGTGTGGTTTCTGACAGGGAACGAGGTCGTTCTATTGGGTTGATAGGATCAAAAGTACTCACTCGCTGGCGAGAGTCCAAAGAGATCAGACGCGGTGTAGCGATCAATGATAGTGGATTACATAACGGAGAGTGTGGGTTGACGAGCTACCGTCATGTCCGAGTACTGGGTGTCGCACAAACGATACCACTGCAAGTACTGTAACATCTACATCGCGGACGACAAGCCATCACGACAACAGCACGAGAATGGACTGCGACACAAGGGGAACGTGGAACGGTTCGTGAGGGGACTCTACAAGGAAGGGGAAAAGCGGGTGAAGGAGAGGGAGGAGGAGAAGGGGATCATGGCGAGCATCGGGAAGGTGTGTGTGATGGAGCGGTGTGGGGACGGTACTGACGATGGATGACAGGCGGCGGCGGCGGCGTACGCACAAGATGTCGCGTCTGGACGTACAGGGACGAGCTCATCGGAAGGGGCGGTTCGGCAAGCGGTGACTGCACTGAAACCCAAGGCGAAGACGGTGAAACCGTCCGATCCGTATATCAACTACAGCACGGCAGCGTCACTTGGGTACCGAGACCCCGATGCGGAAGAGGCGCAACAGAGGATGCACGCTGGCACGCCGGGAGGGTGGCAAGTCGTAGCAAAGACGGAGGAGAGAGACGAGGAGGAGGAGAAGTTAGGGGAGAAGCGAAAGGTAGCAGAGACGGAAGAGGACGAGCGAGCGTTCAAGTTGCGAAAGAAGACGGTCGTCGTCGGGCTGGGAGAGATTTATGACCCGAACCAGTCTGGTTCGAAAGTGGAAAGCGAGCCGAGTCTATTCCGGAAAAGAAAGGGTAGACCAGCTCGGTAGTTTCTTGTATGATGTCGACGATGAACTGCTCTGGTCCGAGCTTCGAACCGTCGTCGTTGGACGTGTCTTCGCTCACGTTTGCGACGTCGAGTTCGAACGTGCGTTACAGACTGTACAAGCGACGCTTTCTCGGTCTGTTCAGCTTCGTGCGTTCCCCGCTAGCCTTGGTTCGAGTCCGTTCTGACCCTACTCCAGATCGTCCTCGCCTTCGTCACCGGCATGCCCTGGGCTTGGTTTGGCCCTATTGCTACAGAAGGTATGGTATCCTCACGTCCTCGGTCCCTCTCAAACCCAACTTACACTGATTCAGCTGCCAACGAGTTTGACATCTCCGTAGACCAAGTCAACTGGCTTGGTAACATCGTCTCATGCGTATTCATACCCGTCTCACTTCTTATTCCCATCTTCTGCTCTCGTTTCGGTATCACTCGCTGTGTACGTCCATACCCGTCTCATCCCGTCCCTCTCACCCCCCTCTAGGCGCAGATTGGCGCTCTCATGACCCTCGTCTCTGGTTGGGTCCGCTATGCTGCAACCGCTCCCTCGTTGTCATCCCCGTCCCTCTACGCCCTCCTCATGTTTGGTCAGGTAATATCACATCCCTTCACTTTGCCTCAATCCCCTCATCTGTTTCGCATCAAAGATACTCTCTGCGTTCGGGCAACCCGTCTTTCAGGTACTCGGCCCCATGTATTCAGAAAAATGGTTCGACCTAAAGGGTCGCACTACCGCTACCATGGCCATCGCTATCGGTCCGTCCATTCCCCAATCGTCCTCCCTGCCCATCTCATTTTCGTCACACAGCCAACCCGATAGGCGCTGCAGTCGCCCAGCTGCTCTCCCCTCTCGTCGGTACCGCTCGCCAATCTGTCAGTCATCCCTGTACCCCTCGATCCTCATCACCTCATCACTCCCTTAGGTTTTGATTTTGGCAATCATCTCCACTGCAGCCACACCCGCCGTCCTCTTCATTTCCGAAGCACCTCCCACTCCCCCCAGTAAACCCTTTGGCTCTTTCCCTGCTTTTCTAAAGAAATCCTGATCATCTTCTTAGCCTATGCTGGTTCCAAGCCACCCCAATCCCTGACATCCCTCTGTCGTGCCCTCTTGGGTTTGGCAGTTCCATCAGATGCGTACATGACCTTGCATGAACGCCTCGACTTTGTCATCGTCACTCTCCTATTTGGAGCATTAGTTGCCGCTGACACTTCTCTCAGTGTCTTGTCCGCAGAGTGGTTCGTAAGTACCATGTCTTCGTCCATCCATATACTCGCACGACTCCACGTCTACCTTTTAGGAACCCATGGGATATTCGGACACGATCGCCGGACTCTTGGGCGCAACCTTGCTCCTTTCGGGCATCATCGCAGCAATCATTACTGCGCCATTGTTTGACCGAATATTTACACACCGTCTCGGTATCACTCTCAAGATCCTCGTCCCAATCGTGGCGGTTGGTTGGTTTTCCTTGATCTGGGCTGGTGAGCGTTTTTTTTCTCCCTCGACACCATTCTGACTTTAGCCAGTCCGCCCAAATAACATCGCTGCGCTTTTTGCCATTTTTGTCGTCATTGGGATATGTTCGATGACGATGCTTCCAATTGGTTTGGAACTTGGCGTCGAGCTGACGAGGAACGCAGACGGGAGCTCAGCCCTTTTATGGTGCAGGTGAGCACATCATGCACTGAGCTACAGCCGCACTCACGCCCCACAGTGGCAACTTGTTTGCCATCATCTTCATCCTCGGTACATTTTCTTTCGTCTTTGTCTGATGCACTTGTCGCTTACCTCCACTCAGTGGAAGGCGCTCTCCGTGCTCCTGCGACTGCAAATCCACCATACAACATGTCAAACGCTCTCATTTTCCAGGGGTCGATCGTCTTGGTAATTGGTATCGTTGTATTCTTTGTGCGCGCGCGGCAAGCCCGCCGTGAGCTAGACGAGACCATGGCCGCGGAAAGTCTTGGTCCCGTGGCTTCCGATAATAATACGACTGGGAAGCCCAAGGAAACAACGGAAATGGATGAGCTTGCAAAGGTCCCCTAGTGACAGCTGATTCAACAGGGCTCAAGATGTAGATGGTAGATGGGGACGCGGATGTCCACATGCGTGTGTTGCTTTTGGCATGTTCATGTTTTGCTCTCTCTTGCTGGCAGTTTCTTGACTTGCTACTGACTTATACCGTACTTACCCACATATTTGACGCGACATCCTCTCCTGTATTGCTCAATCTCGCTCAGACTGTCCACGGTATCTCTATCTTGGCCAATATATATACTGTCATTACTCGCTTGCTTTCTTAAATCCCTGAAAATACTTTTCCCTGAAATCCTTGTGAGCTGGAGCACGTGGACTTGCTACGTTGACCACGCCACCAGAATCGAACGTAGGTGGCGGATAACTCTCGGCCGTCGCCTTGCGGATCGTGATGAGCTACGAGCGTCGAATCAGCCCATGTTCCTGCCCAGAGCAGTTCGCAATATCCCACCCGTCTACCCCAACTTCCGAACCCTTGCACAGAGTTCGCCACGAGTTCCATCCCCTCGCAGAGTGTGGCATGGACGTCCACTTCCTCGTACGTTTCTGTCACCGTAGGGAGGAAAAACACGAGCAAACCGCGTGGTTTGAGCTGGTAGCGCGCAAAGAGAATGAGATCGGCGATCAGGGCCGAGAGCTCGTAGGGTTTCGTGGGTGGAATGTATGGCTCGTTCGGGTCCCTGGAACACATCCATGCATGTCGGTGGTGTTGTTCATTGACAAGGGCGAGGACTTACGGTCGAGGCATCTGCGGGGGTGGTCTGTCGTCATGGAGCTTTTTGCGTCCGAGGCGTTTGGCACCAGCCCGCACGCCGTCTGTTTTCCATGCGTCAGACTCGGACTCGATCCGCGGGCCTAGGATGCGATCGAATCTGGGACGTACACGGTGGGTCAGTAATGATGGCATCAAAGAGCCCGCCACATCGCCAGGGATGATGCGTGACGTCGAACGTGCAGAGGTCCACGATTCGGTGTGCGACGCCGTATTGGGCAGCGGCACGGATGATACCTGGGGTGTCGGCTTGGAACAGTGTCAGATCGGGACGTGGCGTAGGGAGGGAGCGACGCGACCTTTTCCGCGCATTTGTCGACCGTCAATGTCAGACCCATACACGTGCGCTCCAAAGTATGCTGTTGTCTGATGTTGGGTCGTTACCGTGCACGCTCGCTGCCATGCATCAGAGTACGCACGTAGGCCATGCTGCCGGTTCCGATGAAGGGATCGTATATGAACTTTCCTGGTGCGGCCTACCGCGGATCGGGGCGCATGTCCATAACACGACGACGGATAGCTCACCTGTGTCTGGTTGGCCATCAGCAGCGATATCTCTGCTTCCATGCTCGTGTTCCCAAAGTATGTTCGTTTTTTCACGTCAAACATCCTGATGAGCGACCGCGCTGTGCCTTCCGCGACCTGGCGGTGAGCATGACATGGTGCCAGACGAACGGGGGAACGATCGAGCAAAAACGCACCAACCTGCCGAAATAAGCCTGCTTGAATTCACCGTCCACGTTCCGGCGTCCATCAGGTCGGCGATCGTCTGAGTCTGAGTCCACGATGCAGAGCACGTCAGCCGTCATTTCAAGCGGTCTTGCGACACGCACATTCTTCAAATACTCCGAGGGTAATCTGTGGGCTCTTCATCTCGATCTTGCCCAAAAAGTCCATGTAGGCAAAGCTTTCGATCACATCGCGTTGTCGGCGTTGGGAAAGCCCATGATTGTATCCATTCACGGTGAATTTGAAGGAGGTGTGTGGGATATAGCGTTCCCAGAGAGATCGGACGCGTTTGTTGGCTTCGTGTAGCTCATCGTAGGTGGACCCCTGTGCGTAAAATTCGTGGATTGACCTGGGAAAGGCGGTTGAGCGGCCGACAATCAAGGTGTCTCGGGCGTACTTGATCAGAATACATCTGCTTGCGAGGAGCCTCGCATGTTCCTCTTCTCCCAACCCGAGTATCATGAACGGTCGCTTGATGGCGTTGGCGAGGTCCTCGTCGGTATTATAGTGCTCGAATCCGACGTGGAAGCCATGAAGCTCTGCTATGGACCGGAGCTCTGGAACGCGGAATTCCTGGTGTGCTTGAGCGAAGACGAAGAGATAGTCGGAGGGTGCCATGGCCACGATGGATCGAAGAGAACCTGATGTGCAAGCTTTGATGTCTACCACCACCCCAAGTCTGGTACATGTCGCGCAAGCCGTCCTAAGCTCTATCGACGAGGACAGCTGTAAGCCTGCTGACCCTGGAGTGAGCTTGTCGCTGATGTAGAACCACAGTCAAGGAGGAAATCGACAAGCTTCGAGCGCTGTTCCCGGACACGACACTCCTGGCTGCGCTTGATCTCGTCGACCGCGAGAGTGGTACGTAGCCATCTTCATCACCCGTGTTCGCTATCCGATGATTCCGTCTGCAGTGATCAAGTACCAAACGCCGTGGGGGAGATGCCATTACGAAGTCCTTGGGTCCACCGCGACGTACAGCGTGTTTCCCCGTCTGGGCTGGTCGCCCCGCATGTCTTGTTACTGCACCTGTCCAGCTTTTGCATTCGCGGTCCTCATGAGCGAGTCTCATCTGATGGTAAGCCTGCGTATCGTGACGTTTTGCATCCTACATCATGGCTACGCTCCGCTGCCAGTGTAAGCATGTCCTCGCCGTTCGTCTCGCGGAGCAACTCTCCAAGTGTATCGAACGGCCCATTGGTGACGACGATCTCCTTGCGAGGCTCACGTCCCACGTTCAATAGCCAAAATATGATATCTCTCAAGAAGCAACGTATGTATATGTATAAGTATCAAACTAAGTGTGCTCCCAACCCGAGTACTCTATCATTATTAACAAATAGAGTATAACATACCAATCAACCTTGGATCGTCTCCAAAACGCGCTGCGTTGGGTATGCCCGCCCCGCAAAAATCAGATAAAGCTTTCTACCTCCGGCCCGGGCGACTGTCTTCTGTCTCTTCTTCTCTCTTGACCCTCCCTCGGAGAAGTGAAGCATACTGTCCCAACTCATGGACCAGGGTCGTGATCTCGCCTTTGGTCGTGATCATGTCGACCTCCATGTCGTCGCCCTCTAAATCGTCTTCAGAGTCCTCATCATCGGAGGGGTCCTCCATGTCTATATCCGAGTCCGGAGACTCCGTACAGGTACCGGAAGAAGACCTGGTACTTTGGTTAGACGTCCGTCCCGGGTCGTCTTCAAGGCCAGCCTTGAAGTGCACCCAAGACGCCAGCTTCGTAATTTCCTCTGGATCCCAGAATCCCCACCACTGTTCCTCTTCTTCTTCTTCTTCGTTGTCGTCGTCGTCTTCATTCTCGCTATCGTCGTCACCAAGGGTGCGTTCTGCGATGGGAGGTCTCTTGCCCCAGACGGCAACGAACCAGGACCACCTTTTCAGGGCACTACGATCTTCTTCAGAGGGCACCAGGGGCTTGCGACGGGATCTTGATGATTTTTGGGCACGTCCCTGGGAATGCGACTGAAGCAGGTCTAGAGCGCCCTCGCGCTCGTTCATCCCTGGCGTGAGTACCCAGTATACGCGCCCCTCTATATCTCTCCCCAAAGGCGAGATTCGGGGAATGCTTGCGTACGAAGTCACTTTCAGTGCATCGTCGATAGCCGCTACGATACGTTTGTGGTACTCCGTCCTTGACTTGTCCAACTGCAGTTCGTGTCAACGCGATTTGGTGGAAGAGCGCAGGCAATTACCCGTTTCCCTGTCGTTTTTTCGCGCTCCTTTTCCTGCTCGAATCGTTCGTTCTCAATCCGGTGTGCTTCTCGCGCCTCCTTGACTCGTTCCTTGGATTCTTGGAATCCCGCCTCGAGTTCCTGTCTCACCACTTCAGATTCGATAACGTGATTGATGAGGGCGGAGATGATAGGAACAAGCTGAGCGGTGCGGAGAACACTGATGCTCCCTGTGTTGGACTGGTTGGCTCCGCTACGTGTCCGGATGATAGAAATGGACTCTGGAGGAGGCAAAGGATCCGGAAAAGTAAGAAGGAAACCAGTGGAGGTGGAGCGAGAAGACGTGGATGCGTTCTCTTGCCAATCACGGAGGCTCGCGAGAGCGGCCCATATCTTGTTGAGGTGCGCGCCACTTTCTCGAATCGATTTTACTGTGGCCTTCAGGTGCTAAGAATTCGATCAGGATCGATGAGGTGCGCACATATACAATGAGATCTACCTTTTCGCGATGCCCTTTGGCGTCTACCATGTTCAAGAGGCCGAGAAGGAGTGATTTGAGGCAAGCTTCACTGATCCACGGAACGAGATCGTCGTCATCGTCGTCAAGATTGCGACTCCTTGAAGACCTTATTTCGTCTAGTTCATCCAGGTGGCTACGTGAGAGATCTAAAACAGGGAAGAATCGCAGAGCAAACTCGCGGATGTTGATGCGTTCCTCGGCCTCAGATCGCGATAGGGTAGTACCCACGCGTGTCCAGATCGGCTTTGCGAGCAACTTTGGTTTAGGGAGCGCCTTGACCTTGGCTTTCGGTGCGGGCTTGGCTTTGGATCCTGATTCCGACCTTGAAGACTGGGTAGTCTGCCTGGCACTACCTTTGACTGGTGCCGAGACGGATTTCTTGTCACTATCGTGCTTGGAAGCAGCACCGTGCACCGACTGTTTTGTCTTTTTCTCACCCGGCTTGTGTGCCATCGGACCCTAGAGAGCGGATCAGACGCGTGGCCGACCACGATGTGACGAACTCACGGCGGCCTTGGGATCTTGACGCAGCACATCGGCGGCCGAAGTGAGACCGGATTGGCGTGCTGCATTGGCGAGATTCCTGGAGATGCGTGTTAGTTTGAATTTAGCTTATGAAGACGGCTGCGAACCCTGTCGGTTGCAAACCCTTGGCCTTTCTGCATGCGACGCAGTTGCAAACGTCATCGCATCGTGGGCACCTGATGTCAAGTCATTGATCTGTGACATCCGGCAGAATGGGACGGCATGGTCACCTGAAGTAATAGCCCACATCGTGGACATGGTTTTCCTGGTCTGTTTCGCTATCGGCAAGAATGTCTTCCAGAAGAAGACCGTAACGATTCTTGAGGCAAGGCTTGCAGTATTTGGCATTGCACCTGCGACCCTTGCGGTCTTTCGCAGTGCAGCGGACAGAGACTGAAGGTGATGTGAGTGGATGTGCTGCGGGAAGAAGGGAGTGAGACAGACCCGTGGCGTCACGTTTCTTGTTGCATTGATGGCAGTAGACGAAACCGTTGGGAAATTCGTCGGTCGCGTTCGCGAGAGGCTGTGGCATTGTGTCCTCTGGGTGTTTGTGCTTCTTGGTTGTTGGCTGGTCGGGGATGGGGGCCTCAACATCGAGCTTTCGCTTGTTGTGGGCGGGTGCGGGGAGCGTGCTGGAGCTCATCTGAGAGGCAGATGAACGAGACAACGCGTTTTCTTTGTGGTCCGCTGATGACACGTGCGGGGGAGGCTTGAGGGGTCCCCGCGATGATGGTAGCTCTACGTACGCCACCGATTTTCTCGACGTCGTGCCAACCATCGTCAACAACACTCTGGTCGCTGTTCTCGTCGTGCTCGACGTTGTCCGCGACGCGTCTAAAGTGGAGTCCGACGCTTCCGTGGTTTCATTGGCACGGTCACGTGTACGTTTACAGCAAAGCCTACCCTGAACAAAAAATCTTTGCCTTTCAAGTCAGCTTCGTATTGAACGTTCATCAAACTTTGTATTCCATGTCTCACGCAGACCACACACGAGACCCTTGGTAATACCTTTTATTCTCGTTGACGACGTCGCTGACGACCCTCTCAGCCCATGGGTGATCCTCAATGACTTTGGAGGTGCCTTTGCAATGGGTGCCGTGGGCGGTGGCATATGGCACGGCATAAAGGGTGCCCGAAATTCTCCGCGAGTACGCGTCACGGTCCATCTCTCTTCATTCGCTAATCTTTCATAGGGCGAGCGTCTTGTGGGCGCCATCTCGACCATAAAAGCACGAGCGCCTGTGACGGGGGGGAACTTTGGAGTATGGGGTGGCATGTTCTCGACATTCGACTGCGCAGTCAAGGGCTGGCGGCAAAAGGAGGATGCTTGGAATGCTATCATCTCTGGTTTCATGACCGGCGGTTGCTTAGCTGCGCGCAGTGAGTAATTTTAATACCCGAATCTCCCGGAGCTGCCTTTGTTATCACTTCTGCGCCTGGATCATTCACTCACGTATTCCCAGGTGGTCCGAAATCCGCTCTTGGGTCAGCTGTTGCCTGTGGCATTCTCCTTGGTGTTTTCGAGGGTGTCGGTGTCCTACTTTCCCGTGTCTTCAGCGAGGGAACGCGGCCACAATTACCTCCATGTGAGTATCTCTCTCTTCTCATGACAGTTCCCACTCAAGACGGCGTTCAGTACCAGAAAACATGGCACCACAAACTACACCTGCCAGCCACTAGACGTTACATATTTTATCTTGCTTTACTACCCATTTCAATGTATAATCGCCATTCAACACATGGATACTATGAAAAGGCGCGTATACGTTATTTCCAAGGTCAGGCATGTATCAATTCGGACGAGCCGTGCTCTCTTTCCAACTTTGCGGATGACTCGACTCGTAGGATTTGACATCAGACTGGCTGTGGCGTATCACTGCCTGTCGGTCAAGAATGTGATTGGAAACCCCCCTGTGCGTCTCTCTCCGGTTGTAGAAACGTTTCTCCCTTGTAACTACCACGGATTCGCGGAGCCCATGTCAAGTGTAGGCGACGCAACGTCCACCGTCCTTCCGATGTCCTCCCCGATATCGCGAATGAGTACAACTAACACCGAATCTCCCTACACTCCTGGAGATCAGCTGCACGCTCTCCGGGCTTCAAAATCAGGTGTTGCCGGCCCTCGCAAAATGGACGTTGCTTGCAGTACGAGATCGCATTTCGGGGCATATGATACCTCTGTGCCTGAGCAATCATTCGAGCATGGGGGCAAACGCGGAGATCTCGTATCCCACGAACCTTACCTGCCGATTGACCACCAAGTCCCGACCCTGCGGCGGCAGTCGACGAGACAGTTGATACATCGATTCGAATCCATGACCGACGCGGCAGAGATGGTTCACATCAGGAAACCTCATGAATCTGCTCGTGGATCCTCGGAGACCGACTCACGCGACATGCACCGACCTTTTCTCATCGTCGCGTCTTACAAGAGCAAGAGAAGGTCTTTGAGTAACTCCTTGCGAAACTTCATGTCCGTCTTCAAGAAAAAGAAGGACAGGGACTCCGATGATGACGAGTACGTTCCACATTTTTACGCTCCTGAGCTAAACATTCCCGTACCTCTGGAACCCGCGTCTCTTCTAACATCTCAGATGGTCCCGCGTCCCTTGGGAAAAGGAGTAGCTTTATCCCCCAACAGAGTCGGGTCCATGCTCTCTGGTCCTCTACTTTACCTCTCACGCCCGCCGTCTCATCCCCCCGTCTGGAAGTCATGCACAGTGGTATTATACGACACCCACTTGCACATTACTTGGTATATGATGCATGATACGCCTTCCAGTCACCTCATTCAGTTGGATGGCTTCGTGGACGTACGCTCTCTTAATGAGCAAGGGTCACGGCCCGATGATGAAGGTGACCTGAAAACCTTTGAATTGTCCTTTGAGGGTCGACCGCGAGAAACATTCGCCGCGACTTCTAGTCAAAACCGTGCACGGTGGGTTGGCGCGATCTGGTGAGATCCAGCGATTGTTCTCTGTTCCAAAATCTCACCTAGATGCAGGGATGCAGTTCTCAGTTCATATCGCAGAAATGAGGTGTCGCATACGTCAAAGCGTGGCGAGACCCTCAACATCAGAACTGATGTCACTCCTGAATACGATGAGATCGCTCGATGCCGACAATCCCCCTCACCTCCCGAAGAGGAACGCTCTGAGTATACATCTTCCAGCGCGCCGAAAACCCCCTTGGCTCAGCAAACGCCGCCGCCGCCTACACGGGTTGCCAAGTCACCACGCCACACGCCTTCCCCGCTGTCCATTTCTCCACCTCGTCCCCCATCCCAATTATCCAGTCCCCACTCTCGGTCCAAAAGCCCTTCTATCGCCAACCTTGGGACGCTGTCCGTGGTCACGCAACGCCTCGCCCAAATTGAACGCTCGGAACTTGCGAGCCCAACTCCGAGTAAGGTCACTTCATCTAGCGTGGGCACTGCTCTGCGGCGTGCGCAAACCAGCCATCCAGCACAGCAAGGACGCCCATTCGCCGAGATCGAGAAGCTCCAGGAAGAGCGTGGGGGATCCAGCTCGAGCAAGCTTGTGGAGACACCTTCAACGGATACCTCCATCGTGATTCCACTTCCGAAGCCACTAAATGTACCGCCCTCTGAGGCTGGCTCTTCGCGGAGTGCATTTAGGAGGAGTCGCGAAAGGCCCCAGCTGACGTCGCCTGCACCGACACCGCCAAGTTCGCCCGCAAAAGTGTCTGCATCACTTCCAACACCAGTATCCACTTTGCGGGCTAAGCTCTCAGAGCCCGCGATTCGACAACACGTCGAGAACCCGCCGATGTCCCCACTTGCTGTTGGTATAGAGCCGCAGCTGGCACCCCTGGCAGAGCTCATCAAGGACACTGCTGCAAAGCACTACGACCAAACTGCAGGACTGGGTGAACAGATCATTTCGCTCCAGCGAGACATACATACCCTCCCAAACGAAATACAATGCTTGTTGGGAAAAGCGGTGGCAGCAGCGGCCAAACCGATATCTGGCCCGAATGTCCACAACGAGAATGAGAGTTTGCATAACGTCCTCACCACTCTCAAAGAGTTAAGGAAACAAATTCTAGCGAACTCAGAACACCCACAGATGGATTCGTTCGTGCTGATGTTTGAGGGCTTGCAGACACAGCTTGCGACGTTGGCCCCGGTTCTTATGGAGAAGCTGGCGTCCATCGAGCAGGGGCAGACCCAGCTGCAACTTCAGGTTACACGAGAAGCTGCGCAATCTCCAACACACGTTAGAGCTACAAAGAATCTGGATGTTCCACCACGCTCACCTCACACATTGTCGCCAGCCGATGAGATTTGTCTTCAAGACGGTTCCCACCATTCCGCTGTCGATCTATCAGACATACACTTGAAACTTGACGAGCTCGCATCTCTGTACAAATCCATGGCTTCCGCAGAAAGGGATACTCACGGCATGCCCTCGTCGCAAACTTCGGATGTCGACTCCAAGGTCTGCTGCCATTGTTTCCATTGGCGTGCTTTCAGATTCATACTCACCATTCTGCTGTAGCTCCAAGTAATCCTGGAACATCTCGAGTTGGACGAAGAACAGCGGAGACTTCAGCTCGACCAACAAACTGACAGCGTTCGTTACCTAAACGAGTTGAACTCGGTATGCAGCAATCACAACTCCGACTCATTTCCACGATCTATTGATACTATTTTAACTTTTGCAGTGGCTCGAGGCCTTCGTAAATGGAGGCACCGTTCATATTCAATCAGTGGCTACAAACGTTGAACAGCTTTGCGCTCACCTCGGCATCGCCTCGGAGACCGACATCGCTGACGGACAGCCCTCCGGTCAAGGAATGCTCAGCGAGATCAGACATCTCATATCATCTATCCAGAACAAGGCTTTGGGTGAAGGTCAGCTGCAGACATCCGTCGGCGAACTGATGGACGTGGTCCGAGAACAGATGAAAAATGGCACGGAACAACGGACCACGCTCGGTGCGGTTTACAGAACACTCATCTTAGTCGTCCACGCTGACTTGCGGCTGTGGTTGGGTTTTGTAGTGACGGATTCTGTGCTCGAGATCATCAATCGGCAGCGACACGAGCAAGAACAGATGCTCCGTGCCCTCTCAACGGGTAGCATGTTTTGCTCGAACGAGATGCCCTCACTGCTCTAATTTTTTTTCGCAGAGCTCACGAACGAGATTCGCGGCGAGAGACTACGATTCGTCGAGGCCATGAAGGAGGCTACAGCCATCAATGTCCAAGGTAAGCTGGATAGTGGAAACAAGAGAGCGCACCGCTGACATGGCGTAGCGCATGTCGAGCACTTTAAAGCGGAACTGAGCCGAGAGGTGGCTGCGATGACACAAGATGTCGGAAGACTGCATCAGGAAAAACAAGTGATAGAACAGCAGATTGCAGATCTGTTTGCGTTCTACTCAAAGCAAAAACAAGAGGCAGAGGTTCGTCTTACCTATCCCGAAGTCTATCTGACAGAGACCGTGACGTTGGATTCACAGAACAACGCCCGCCGTAGCGCGCCTCCGAGGCCAACAGGGTTCAGTAACTTGCAAAATTTACCCCCGTCGACATCAAGGCGACCGCGGCGGCCATTACCACATCCTGTTTTCCAGAGAAAAGACTGAACCGTGGTACGCCACAAACCACGGGGCAGCGGAGAAATCGAAAGGTGACGACTGAGATTTGTGTGGGGTTGTATTACTGTGGGTCGGATGTGTCTACATCTAATGGCTCCAGCCTGAAGAGTTCCGTTTTAACGAGCGTGATCTCATCGTGAGAGTGAGAGGAACTCCCTCGCGTCTTCCCAGCCGATTCTTTCTCGTTCCTTCCCAAGTAGTGCACCTCTACGCACTTCCTCGGCATCGATGGCATTCCAATCATCGTACTGGGTGACCAATCCATCCCTTATTCCTTGTTTGATTTCCTCGGGAGGATCCTCGGGATGAGGAACAAAGTTCAACATGAGAGCATGAGGTACTTTCCTGCTCCCGTGTTCTCCGGTCGGCGTCATCTCCGCATTCCCATTCCTGGAGTTGTCAGACGTAATGTCGGATAGAATCGTATTAGCTACCGCATATGCGTCCATCATTGTCGCAGCCAGCACGCCTTTCGCACCATTAGCACTCCATCCGGAAGCATACATGTTTCTCAGGGGAGTGCCGGACTCGGATACAATGCGGCCCCCGCGTGTTCGAAGGCGAGCGGTGGAGGGATCGAAAAAAGCTGTCGCTGGATCTACATGGAAGCCAAGCGATGTGACAACAAGGGAAGTAGTGAGCGTGGAAGTCTGATCTGTTGAGATCGCGCGGCCAGTAGAAGGATCAAGAAACGTATGCGCAAAGGTGAGCTCAGCGGAGGGGGAAGAACGAGAAGGCGTAAGAGCAGTAGGCACACGATAGAAATCGAGAGACCAGGTCTTTGGGGTACATCCGAATCGACTTTGAGAGCCTTTATGAAGAAGCTCCAAGGTGCGGCGCTGTTGGCGAGACAAGGATGTCCCGTCTGGGAAGGTGAGGAGGGAGGGGTCAAGAGGAACCATGGAAACATCCGGGAGGTGCATCATCTCGCGCAGTTCTTTGTTCGTGAAGGCTGCTTCTAAGGGACCGCGTCTACTGACGATGGAGACGTGCTTGAGAGAGGACCGGGAAAGGACGTCAAGAACATGTTCGGGGACATCATATTTCATGAGAACGGAGGGTGATGTGAGAAGCATGCGGGCAACGTCGAGCGAGACGTTTCCATTGCCTATGAGAGTGAGGTGGGTAATCTTGTCAAGGGCGGGCGCGGGTGGGTTGGAAGGGTGTCGAGTGTACCAATGCACGAGAGAGAGAGCGGGAATACAATGAGAGGACGGGGGTATGTCCGGATGGAGAGTCGGAAGCGTACACCCAGTTGCGAACAGGAGGTGTGTGTAGTTCTGCAGGAGGGACGAGAGGGGAAGGGGAAGCGTGTGCCCCAGCGCGGTGGGCAGCGCACTGCCGACATGGACGTTGCCAAAGAATCGGAAGCGCGGGTCAGCTGCAGTCTGGTCAAACTTGTTCGTACAGTTCTTGGGCCTTGTGAGCGAGGCCCAACGAAGACGAGGTCGTGCACATACCTTGACCTCTGGGTGGTCTGGGGCCACGCCATAGCGCACGAGGCCGTGTGGTGCCCAAAGACGGTCGAATATGTGGACTCTGAGCGACGGCGAGGATGGGTCGGTGCGGGGCACGAGCGACAACAGCCGCGAAGCGACGTAGAACGCGGATGGCCCACCGCCGATGATGGCGAGCTTGGCCGGTGGTGGCATTATTGCCGATACGTATGTGCTTGGACTCACGCGACCAACAATGCAGGCGACGCTCAACGCTGTCGCGCTCAAACGTACGTTCTCGATTCGTTCGCTGCTCAGATACAGGCTCATTCGACGAGAAAGCGTTCGTCAGGGCATTGACTTGTCTCTCGCGATACGGCGATGACCTCGTCATATATGCGGACCCGCAACATTTCACCCTGAGCGCGACAAACTCGTCGCTCTCTGCATATTGTCGCTTCAGGTACGGGCGAATGTTCTTTTCGAGATACCGCGTAGGTGGCAGCATGAATGGGGCAGGTCTGCCGGTTGGCAGCCCCAGCGAACCTCAGGATGTCAAGGGACAGCTGCTTGTAAAGGTACGTTTCGTGTGCCCTCAAATTTACATGCGTGCCAATTCTGTTCTCGCAGACACTGCTGTCGATATTCAAGCACAGGACCATCGAAAAAACAGTTGAACGATGCGAGTTGGTCATCACGGAAGGCCCGTCTGGCGATCACCAAGAGGAAGATGAGGACACGCTAGAGAGCAGGCTTATTGTGCGTTTATACTGCAAACACGGTGAGCTCCATTCCCTATTGTCGATAATGTGCAACTCGTCATGGTTTCGCCAGGTATCGTAAAAACTCATCGTTTGCCCCTGCTTATACCTACTTCCCTCCTGTCGCCCAGTGTCCCCGAGTCTGAAAGTGAATCAAGGCTCATTATCGGTCCAAGAGCCATCAAAGATATCACTGAACATTTTCCCAGTGGTCGTGGCATAAAAAGCGATCCGCAGCTTGTGTGGACATTCGGTGACACAGATGTTGACGTGAAAAGCCTCGAGTCGTCTATCGATATAAAAGGTCGGTCCCACCTCCAAGTCGCATACCGGCACCCGTAACCTGTGTCCAGGCAGAGCACAACTAGCCACAGAGCTCACCATCAGTGCCGACGAGTTCGATGTATATGAAATAGCCGAGCCACCCATCACCATTGCCTTCCATCTGCGAGAGTTCAATGTCCGTCTTGTTGCTTGTCTGCATCGTGCGTCAGTGCCAACTCAAGGGTTTGCATTAGGCTACAATTGCGTTCGCTGAATCCACGGCTTCGGCGCTGGAGCTCCGTTTTACAGACCCTGCAGCGCCGCTCTTCATCGACATCGAAAGTGATGAATCTGACGGTCTCTTTGTAATATCCACATCACAACTCCAAGGAACGACGTCCAGCCAAAACGCGAACACACGAAATTCATCTACACCCAACCCACGACAACCAGGTGGACAGAAAAGATCGCATCCAGACAATGACGTACAACAGTCCTCGAATGGGTCAGGTCCAGGGAGGGGAAGAAGCGAGACGCCGCGCGTGGAGAAAGTGAAGAAGCCAATGAAGGCAGTACAAAGGACGGACGTCGCTGGGCCGGCGATCCCAAGCAGGGCAAACTCGACGACGATAAATGATGAACAAATGATGCCGCCCCCGTCGTTGAACCCAAATCGGACCCGTGGAAGTCGTTCGTTTGTTTTCTCCGCTTCGCAGAACGGAGATTTTGGTGCCATGGATCACTTTGGTTCAGGCGGTATCGACGACGGAGCATGTATCAGAGATGGCGAACGGGATGGAAATTCACAACCCGGTGATCCCCTTTTCTATCCTCTGTTGTCGCAGATTGCCCCATCTCCAGCTCCCTTGAGACGTGAACGACCCACGCAGCCTCAACGCGCAAAAACCCCGCTTTTCTTTCCAATGTCACAGCTCTCCCAACAAGATGAGCAAGCGATCCGAGAATCAGGACTTGGCGTAGAATACATGAATCGGGAAGAATTAGAGGCCATGCTGGATGGAGATGGGGAGGAAGTTGAATTTAACATCGCAAAGGACGTGGAGCCAGGAGTCAGTTTCTCGAAGGAGGAGGAAGATGGCGGAGAGAGTTTGGACCTGTTCGAGGACGAATTTGGGCCTACACAAGACGGAGACAGGGATGGCAAGAAGGTAGGCTTGTTGTGGTTGTTCCTATATGTGTATTCAATAAGGATTTTCAGGCATTCCAGCCATTGTTTGAAGACTGAGCAAGTTTGGTGGGTTGTTCGTTCACTTTTGCTACTCATTGGCATGGGTGAATTATAGTTGTGCATTTTGAAACACAAGTTAGATTATGTACTATCCTTATGTAGTACACATTAATTTTAATAGCGCGCGAAGGTTATCCATGTCTCCCCGTGGTCATTACACAGTCCTCAAGTCCTTCCGGGTTTTCCTTCGCGCTAATGTAGTCCACACCTCACGGTTGCCGCGCGAAAAGCCAAGATATCGTTCTTTGTCAACCGGGACCGTTCCAACTTCGACTAAACGGCCGAGCGCAAACCTATGGATCCTCTACCCGACCGCCGCACTGCTGCTCGGTGGCGCAGCATACATTGCGTACGAGAACTGCCAGCCATTCAAACACACATCATTGGCTGTCGTGCGTTGTTCTCGAATAGCTCGTATGTGTTGATGTTATTTTTCGTACCCTGCTGATGGGTATTAACCTGCTGGCTGCATGTCCATCCGTTTAGGTGCAGCAATCGAAGGAGCCATCGACTACAAGTACACGTTTGCTCGGAGCTACCTGTCCGGGGAAGAAAGGGGGCTTGCGTATTCAGAATGTCATACGCGCAGTGCGGAGAGGGTATTGAAGGCCCTCCTGGCAAATGGAGGTGCGGATAGTTTTATCAACATAGCACGTGAACTCACACGACTGGATTCATATCTCAGGTGTTTTCATAAAGTTGGGACAGCACATAGCTTCGCTGTACGTTTGTATTCACTGTCTGGACGAGTATAGTGCTACCCCGTGAGACTTACAGGATACTCTTGCCGAAAGAGTGGACGAACGCAATGCGACCTTTGCAGGACAAATGCGACCCAACACCTTATCAAGACGTTGAGGCGCTCTTCCTATCCGATATTGGGAAACCCATCCAAGTACTCTTCGAGGATTTCGACCCTGTTCCAATTGGTGTAGCAAGCTTAGCTCAGGTACATGTCGGTACTCATAAAGAATCCGGAAAGAAGGTTGCTGTGAAAGTAGGTTGCTGTTTGGGATATATTTTTGGGTTTGGAAATGATGCATGTATACAAATAGCTGCAGCACCCCCACCTCGCAGAGTTTTGTGATATCGATATGGAAATGGTGGAGGTCACGCTTGGTAGGCCCCTCTTCGCAGCTCCATAATGATATTTAAACAACGCGTGCACCGTAGGATGGATCAAATATTGGTTCCCCGAGTTCGAGTTCACTTGGCTTGCTGAGGAAATGCGCGAAAACCTTCCAAAGGAAATGGATTTTGTCCACGAAGCGTCCAATGCTCGACGTGCCATGGCTGACTTCGACCACGTCTCGTCCTCGCTTTACATCCCCGATGTAATCTCTGCCACCAAAAGGGTTTTGATCATGGAGTTTATCCAGGGTGCACGGGTCGATGATCTCGCCTACTTGGCAGAACAGGGGATCGATAGGAATAAGGTGGCGCTAGAGCTTACGAAGGTGTTCAGCCAAATGGTGTTCTTGAATGGCTATTTTCATGGTGTAAGGGTACAAGCTTCGCGGGATGATGTGTACTTATGATGTTTTAGGATCCGCACCCAGGTAATCCTTGCAAAACCCACGCAACCAACGGTGGCTTGACTCATTCTCGCTGCCAGGGAATCTGCTGATTAGGCGTGCCCCACCCAAATCGCGTTCGCCTTACAATTTCGAAATCGTACTGCTTGATCATGGACTGTATTTCGACCTCGATCCGGAACTTCGTATCAATTACAGCAAATTGTGGTTATCTCTCATCGAGAGGGCGTCACCAGAAACACGGGCAGCCCGCCGCAAATATGCGGAGTTAGTCGGCAATATTACCCCTGATCTCGTGCGTAGGGCCGATGCTGCCGCCGAACCCGAAGCTAACGAAATGTCAGTACCCTGTATTTGAAGCTACCATTACGGGTCGCGCAGCGTTCGAAGGAACGTGGGAGGACGAAGAATCTGAAAACAAGTTCAAGCGTGCGTCCGGTATGATTGACATGCTTCCTCAAACGGTAGAAGAGATGGATGCAATTAGAGACGCGGTCATTAATCGCGAGGGGCTACTCATTTCGGTGTTGGGTGTTCTCCGTAGAGTGCCCAGAAGAGTGTTGATGGTGTTAAAGTTGAACGATTTGACAAGGTAAGCGGCACGCATCAGCAGCCTGGGCTTGCGGGTCAAGATGACTTGTACATTTAGGAGCTTGGATCATGCGCTTGCAACTACCCACTCGAGTGTTCGGATATTCTTGATCACTGCCAAGTACTGCATGACGGCTGTATGGCGTGATGATCGTAGGCAAATACTGGAAGGTGGTCTCCGCACGTACGGTTGGCTTGGATCCCTGCGTTGCATGGCCGTTTGTTGGTGGTAAGTCATCCTTCGTCCTTGGGGATCTGTCTGCTATGGTGTTGCAGGAGATATGCCAGTGGCTACTCGAGCATGACATTTCTCGAGGTGATAATGGATGCACACGCATCCACTCTGAAACTTGCTGCATGGTTGCGTGGCCTTCGAAGCCGTGGTCTGGCGGGGGCGTATCAGGCAGCCGCTGGACTATCAGTATCATGATGGTGGTCTGCAGACGGTTGAGATGAGAATGGCCAAGGAGACTAAAATTTCAATGACACATTAAAATGGTAGATACACATGGTTACAAACTGGATAGATGCACTACGATTGGTTCACGGATCATTTTTTGCTTTGTTCTGCAAGGAGCGAATCGATAGTGCCGATGCTGCGCTTGAGGGCTTCCCACTGCTCAACGGCGAGAGAGATGCCTTTCTTCCCGGGCTTTTCGTCACCATCTGTGCCATAGTACTCGCGTATGTCGACAAAGACTTGGCCTGTCATCATACACAATGAATAGGTGGGGCATGCATGAATAGGGCAGGACAGACCTTTGAATGAACGTGCGGCGGCGCGTTTCTTCTTCCCAAGATCTAAGTACTTTTCACCCTCGGCATTCTTGAGCACGTTGACGGCTGGTTTCTCGCCCTCCTCGCGAGTCGGTGACGACTAGAGCAAAGATAGGGGTCAGCAGCGAGGCACGTAAATCAGTAAAGATGGACCTCGATATCAAACTTGGGTTTTTTCGTCGTTTTCGGCTTGGCAGGTGCTTTGCCCTTGCTAGGGGGCGACTGCTACGCGTGCCAGGGGTCGGTCAGCGCGGTGGTGGTCAAGGCGTGAAGTACCTTTGGCTTTACAGTTTTCTTCGGCTGCACGTCAGAGTCGGACGCGCTATGGTCAACGTCCTCCTCGTCGTCGCTGTCCTGCTTTCGTTTCTTGTTCCCCATCGTTGTGGTTAACGTGGCGTTCGACCGCGTTCCGTGAGAACTTTGGAGCAGGAATGGGAAATTATTTCCTGATATATTAAGCCCTACGTCGCCCTCAACGCCTCCCCGCCGCCGTTGCCTCAGCTGCCTCTTGTCTTCCTACTTTCACCTCCACTCGACTTGCGAGCGACCATTCTCTCAGATCTGTTGGAAGTATTTGATCAACCCGCATTCGCTGCGGTACGATGAAGATCTCTCAAAAATCTAAGAGAGCGGCCGAACCCGTGCGTGACGACTCGCCCAAACCTGTCCTATGTCTGACGCTTCCCCGCAGCACCCTCAGGTGGCAGAGCTCATATCAAAGCTCGCAAACACCCCAAATGATGATATTGCCGACGTTCTTGCCGGCATCGAATCTTGGAAATGGCCCCGATCTGACCTCAATTGTTGGATCAGAGTCCTTGACAAATTCGACGCAATCCTCGAGGAGGCTATCTGTGACTACGATATCGACAAGCTGCAGATTAACGTGTTTACCCCTGCGACCAAGCAGACCATATCCGCTATCCTCAGGTTTGAGAGGCTGCTGCTCGAGAACTCGACCAACCGAAAGACTTTCAACTCCTATGACGTATGCATTCCCCTCTACCTATCATCACGTAGCTCATGTCGTTCTCACTCTGGCAGCGGTTGATGAGCTTGCTTTTGACATCAGATTTGGATGTTTTGATCCTGGCGCTGAATCTTCTATTGCGCCCAGCCCAGCAGTACTCCGCCCAGCCGGCTGTCTCAGCTGCGCTTAGTATTTCCACACCGCGCCTGCTCTCCTTGTCCAAGCGTTGGTCCAATCTGCGTGAGCACGGAATCAGCCTTCTGGATCTCGCTAGTCCAAGTGGCGTACCCCAGGTCGATGTTCTCCCTGGCGAGGCTCGAGACGTGAATTTCATTTACTACAAAACTAGCTCCAAGGAGAAGGAACAAAAATCGGAAGGTAGCGACGAACCTCCTGCAACCCCTCGCAGGCTATCCCTCTCACCCGGTTCCATAAACATCCATGTTGACGAGGAAACCCTGAAGAAGAAGGATGTTATGGCAATCCTAGCCGACATCCTTGAAGTGCACTCTCTTTCTGGTGACGACAAATATGAGTTGCTCTGTCGTATGCGCGTTGCAAAAGCGCTGGTGACAGGAAATGAAGTCATTCGGGAGAAACTGCTCGTTGTCCGACTCTTGGCGATCGCCATTTATGGCCATACTCACAGCGAGAATCAAGCTGCATCCTCGCTCTTCCTTTATGAACCTGATCTTACGACCCACATTGCTGAGCTTTTACAACTCGATCGCGGTATTTCCACTGCCGTGCAAACAGCCGCAATCGCTGCCCTCGATTCAATTGCGAGATACCGGGGACGCATTCAAGAGGTTCTGGGGGCCATCAATGCAGGTGTCAATCATGGCATCTTGATGTCCCTGCTTCGCAAGACCATCCTAGAAGTCAACAATCTCGATTCCAAACTTCCAAACTCTTTCATCGACGCACTGTTGGGATTTGTTACATATCTCACACAGCATGCAGGTGGAGGCAATATGATAGTTGGCGCTGGTCTGGTTCCGTTGCTTGTGCAAATAATCGAGAACAAGCTTGCCCAGAGACTCCAAATGGTGTCCAAGGCGATGCAACTGGTGGACAATGTTCTTTATGGATACGCCAACGCATTTCAGCTGTTTTCGAATGCGAGGGGGGTCGATGTCCTTGTCGAAAGGATTCAGGTATGAACGCAGTTCCTGTGTCTGGATTCAAACAGCTCATAGTTACTGTTATTTTAGCACGAGATTGATCTTGATATCACAATGTACGGGAACGAGGCGCGCTCTCATGATATCTTTGGATCGTGGGGCGAATTACCTGTTGCCCGCGCTGCCATTCTCAAACACACGCTGAGATCCATACACCGTATGATGCAGTCGACTGGTACTTCCGAGGGTCTCCGGGGGTTGATCGATTCGACTTTGTTGCAGTCTATCAAGAAGATCATCGAATATAGAGGCTTGTTTGGACCGAGTGTCCTTCCACTTGGTATGTCTATTCATTCCTAGTTTGTCACTGAAACGTAATCGGCTTTTAGCAATGAATATTATGGCGACGTTTGTTCACAATGAGCCGACCTCTCTTCCTACGATTCAGGAGGCAGGGCTACCTGAAGTTTTCTACCAAGCTATTGAAACTGGAGTAGAGCCGGTAATCGAAGTAAGCTTTTTTCTATGTCGTTCATCCCTGTCATGGACCCAATCCCATTTAGGTCATTCAAGCTATCCCGAATGCTATCGGAGCCCTATGTCTCAACCAAGCCGGCCAAGATCAGCTCTCAGCTCGTCCAAGCATCATTCCTGGCATATTTTCGATATTCACATCTGAACGGCACCTCAAAGTCCTCCGTGACAAGGAGAATGCGGTTCTCATAGGCACTTCGATCGACGAGCTCATTCGCCACCACCCATCTCTCAAGACACCTGTGTTTGATGCTGTGAAGGCTGTCTTCAGCAAGATTGAGGAGTTAGGGAACACGTTTGTCATCCCAGAGGACAAGAAAGAATGGTATGGACTCTTGCCCATTCAACCGTCCGAGGAAACAGGAGGGCCGATGCAGGGCGTTGAGTCGGAGGGCAGAGTGTCAGAAAGTGGCTCAGGATCGACAACCGATAGTCATGGTGAGGCCTCTGGAGAAGATACGGTAACCCAGAGGGATCATGACAACAACGTAGTCTTGTTTATTGACGTGATATGTCGGGTGAGTACCATTTAGGCATTGTGATGTGGACGTGCTGACTGCCCGTACTAGTTCCTCGAAGGGCTTTTCCAACATCCTCAACACTGCAAGGACTTCATTCGCAATGCTGATGGGTTGGATCGAATTGGGAGGCTCACTGGTTTGCCTTGCCTTCCGTATGACTATGCTAACAGCGTGTCGTCCGATTCAATCGTTCAAGTCATTCGTACCATGGCCGAGATTGGGCCGAACGAGGCACTGTTCTATCTCTCGAAACTCGTCGGTACCTCGCTCTCGGAGACGGAGGAGTTCTGGAAAGATCTCCCGCCGGAGTCAAGACTCGCCCCAATGTTGGAGGTAGCAGACGCTCAACTGCCCAAAGTCAATCAGTCCTTCCGAAACCTCGTAACACTGCACATCCGCGTTACTCTGATGGCGGACGTGTTCTCTACGACTGGCTATGCTCACGGACGGTCCGCGGTGGGCTTGTTGCAGACCTTGATGTCGGATCCACCCAAGGTAGTAATGGACATGGGTGCTCTGCACCGTGCATCGATTTGGGAAAACATCCTCTTCAAGGCCCACATTGCTTCCAAGGGAATCGAGCTTGGGATTAGCGGGCTTGGGTCACCCCTTGAGAGGTCCCCCAGTCACATTTCAGTTTCCCTTCCTGAGTCAACGAGCTTTGGCGTTGTCGCCAATGGTGTTGCGGTGGAATCCTCGGGTGCTAGGTCCTCACCAACGTCTGTGTTACCCTTGAAGAAGGAAACACCCCTAGACAAGAACGCAAAGGCGCTGAAACACCTCACTCACGGCCTTCCGAGTGCACTTGCACCATTCTTTCAATGTTTGTGCTCGTCTCTCGAGAACCATTTAGTATCTTCTCACATGGTATCCTGCAGCGATCGTCAAATTGTTTTACGCGAGGCGAAATCCTGATCCAGTGCAAAAGAAGCAAATCCTGTGTGCTTCCGATGTAATTGCGAGTATTATGATTAACCACCTGAAGGCGGAGGTTGTTGGTGAGAGATCCAAGTAGTGGCTGTCCAGTGCGATTGTTGACTGGCAGTTCTAGGTGACACCCTCTATCGTCTAGATTATTATAGTGTCATGCTTGGCTTGATGACCGTGTTACTGGTGGACGGTGAGTAACTTGAGCCGATCATTTGTGAGATTGACTCTAATGACTATGTTAGAACGCACCATGCAAAATACATTGCACACAGTCCTGCTTCTTTCATTCCAGCGCGCCGGGGGCGTGGAGACGACGTTCGACATATGTTCTAAATTTTTGGATTCCATCGAAAGCGTCTCGAACGTGAGACTAGAGGAACGATCCGAACCGATGGTACAGGAGTTGGTCCATGCACAAGGGGGATTAAAGGTTGCTCTCCACCTTCTTAACCCCCTTATTTCCTCCAAGGCTCTCTTCGAGTCCGGACAAACTATTTTGGTCATGACTCGCGACAAAAAGGACACGGATCCTGACTATTTCGAACCCCACCACTTTCTTGTCCGACTTCGTCTTGCGAGTGTCCCGATCCTTCAGAGAATTTGGGAATCGTCTTGGCTTCGGTCTGCGCCATTAACGCTGGTCAAATCTGTCGTCCAACTCATCCTTGAACTCACCGCCGCAGAAAATGAGGAACTCAAGGGTGACCCTCCAGCTGAGGGTGTTCCTGGTGCGGGCTCCTCCATTGGGATTGCTGCTGGTCTGCACATGCGGAACACTGGACCCGACGAGAACCGTATTCGCCAGTTAACGGACATGGGTTTTCCTCGCTCTGCAGCCGAGCGTGCATTGGCCCGCACTCATAACAATGTCACTGCAGCCGCAGATTTGCTTCTTACACACCTATTCCCGCTTCCTCCGGACCCAGACCCGGAGCCCGACGCACAACAGAACGAAACCGAGGGAGAGGCCGAACAACCGGCCGAATCTGCTGGCGAAGACGCGGAAGGGTCCACGACTCGCGACGAAGAGATGGAATCGGAAGAAGTCGCATCATCCTCTCCACCCGAGGCCCCAGTTGCGCCCGTGCCTTCGGAGCAAGGAAAGAGTTTGGAAGAGTTGCGCGAGGAACTGAAAGTAATCCGCGAGCCGTTAAAAGCAGGCTTGACTCGACAGGCGTTGTTGCTTGTTGACGAGCACCCCTCGTTGATATTTGAGGTTCACAAGGCTTTCTTGCGCCCCTCTCCAGATCTACAGGAATTGTCCATTCGCTCCTTGATCGACGACATTAAGGAATACTCACCTCGTGCATTGGATGTGAAGGAAGAGCCCCTAGCGACAAGATGCAGATTGCTGGCGCTTGTGTTGTCGGAATGCCCTACGCTGGAACCAAGCATTGGTCGCAACCTCATGGATTGCCTTCTCGCGTTACTTCTCTCAAATTCAAGCACAATGGAACCAGACCAGAGCACACCAAAGTGGCTTGCCTCTCATCTCCTCGTCACGGAAGCTTTGCTCAACATTGGTGATCAGCCCGTTCCTATTGTTCTTCCAAAGGAAGGAGATCCCGTTGTTCCACAAGACCTTCAGCTTGGGCCCCCATACCCAGACGCGCGGTCGATTGTCTTTGATTTTTGCGTCCGCTTACTCACGCTGCCGAGTTTGCCTCGTGACGAATTCTTGGCGACGTTGCGTCTCCTGGTCGTCCTTACGCGCGACCACAACGTTGCATTCAAGTTTGTCCAACGAGACGGAATCTCCCTTGTCTTCAAACACCTGAAGGTCCACGGGGGCGCTGGCAGTTATTCCTACATCGCTATCATTCTCCGGCATGTCGCGGAAGACCTCCACACCTTGCAAGGCACTATGCGGCAAGAGATCAATCGCTTCCTCTCACAGCCTCGTACGAGAATTGTTGATGTCTCTAGCTTCGTTCGCAACTGTAGTGCGGTCGCGTTGCGAAATCCTGAATCTTTCATCGAGGTCGTTCAATCGATCTGTCAGCTGCAGCAGCCGTACTCTGCGATCCATCACATCAATCTTAAACCCGACGTCACGGAGGATTCCAGACTAGCCAGTCAGGAAAGCTCGAAACCAACGGATATGCAGGTCGATTCGTCGTCAGAGGCTCCTCGCGCGCCATCGAATGAAGCATTAGAATCCGTGGTTCACTTCCTCATAAGCGAGCTGATGAGGACGTACAAGCCTTCCGATAGTTCCGCAGATGCAGCACCTCAAATGAACAAGCAGCAACCCACTCTAGCGGCATTCACCGAGCACGCAGGCACGCAGACACCCGTCTCTGACAATCCGAGCGAGCAAGAACGTTATGCTCATTGCTGCTTCCTTATGCAATGCCTGTCCGAACTCTTGTTCTCCTACGATGCATGCAAGCTTGCGTTTCTGTCGTATAACCCTAGGAAGCAACGCCAACAGACGCCGTCGAAAGACGGAAAATACAGAACAGCAGTGCTTCAATTCTTCCTCTCCGAACTTGTCACGTATGGTTCGATCACTCCCCAACCCGATGCTAAAGCCAGGCTGCATCTGTGCACTTGGGCTATGTCAGTCCTCGTTGCTCTTTGCATCGATTGTTCGCCGGGTGCAGAGACAAAGGAGGTTCCTGCAGACTTGGTTTCGACCCGCAAGTTTACCTTGGATGCCATCAGCAGGGCTATCAAGGAAACCCTACCCTCCGAAAGCATGGGTAGCAGATACGGTCGCCTCCTCGCATTGACAGATTTGTGCAATCGTCTGTTGACTGTGCGCTTCAACAACAACAACGGGTCAAGAAAGCCGGTGGAAGAAAGCACGACACACATCGCGAAGATCATGTTGGAGAAGAATTTCGTCGCGACCTTGACTAGCGCGCTTGGTGAAGTTGACCTGAACTTCCCAAACATCCGCAACCTTGTCGCATCTGTCCTTCGACCATTGGAGAACTTGTAAGTTTTTGATGTTTCATGTCAAAGGAATGGACATTGAAGGATATCTACAGAACTCGTGTTGCTATCAAGATGAGCCGAGCGTCAGAGAAGTCCAAGGATGGCATAGAGGGAAGGACTCAGAGCATCGGATCGATATCAGAGGATGAAGAAGAAGAGGCTATCGAGGCCGAAGAAGCCGACCGCGAGGAGACCCCTGATTTATATCGTCATTCAGCCCTTGGAATGTGGGTTTCTTGCTGAATTCTTGCCCGTGAATCTTGCCTGATTATTTTTGATGTAGGTTCGGAGGCGTAAGTATGATAGTTGCCAGTTACGGTGAAGGCTGATGACTTTGAAACAGGAGATGGAAGATGTCAACTACGTGCAAGATGACGAGATGGATGAGGGAGACGACGATGAGGAAGAGGACGTCGATATGGAGTACGGGGATGAAACCAACAGCGAAGCGACTTCTAACTCTGACGAGGTTGATGCGGCAGAAGAAGGGGAAGACGAGGATGAGGACGAGGACGAGTCTCATGGCGATGGATGGCGGGATGAAGATGAAGATTATGAGGAAGCAGATTTGATCGAGAATGATGAGGATGGAGAGGCTGGCGTTGCTGCCATCAACACTGCCGACCGAATTCTTGGCGAGGATATACTATGGCAGGTTTGTCTAATTCATTATTCATAGACGCCGGTCTGACTCGAAGATTCTTGGAAGGACGCGGGTGACGAAGCAGAAGATGAGAATGGTGACGAAGGTGACGAGGACGAAGGGGCAGGTCAGTCCACCCCACACTAATTTACTTTCCCCTGGCGTTGACTTTTTTTTTTGATACAGAACATGTCAATGTGATTCACGCTGAACAAGACGATGAACCAGACATGTCCGACGAGGAAGAGTATGGTTGTTGTTTGCGAATCGTATGATGCACGACTGACACATGGGTAGATTCCGAGGCGACGTCGGCGTTGTTGATGTTCGGGATGTCGCCCCCGTGGGTGGTAACGACGACGTTTTCGCCTACTCGGAGCCCTTCGATGTTGACGGAATTGAAGTCCCAGGAAGAGACATAAACCCCTTCATATCTCGGCGACGAGGTGGTAAGTGGACATCCATTGGCTGAAACTTGGATGAAAGATTTACGCGATTCCGTTCAGGCGTCGACGATGTCCAGGTTTTCGGCCGAGCTCGAAACCCACCATCCGCGCCGAGTGAAGCGACAGTACATCCCCTCCTTCTGGATGGATCGGTTGGCAGTAATCGCACGTCAGCCGCCCTTTCTCGTGGCTCCCGACGCCAGCAGCGAGGAAGCGGGAACAACCTCCAAACCGAGCTCATCCAGTCGATTGAAGATATCATAGGAGGGGATGCTGTTCAAGTCTTCCAGCATATTGTGAACCGTTCTGGTGGCACTCGCGAGACAATTCGCGTCGACGTTGCTCCGGCCGCGTTAGCCGATATTGAACAGAACGTGATCCACTTACAGAGGCTTGTCGGTGTGCCCACTGGTCCCAGAGTGGAACGTATTCCTCGACAAAATGAAAACCCACCGGACACCCGTGGTCTCGACCCCCTTTTCACGGTGCAAAGGTGGACCGAGGAGGCCAAAACTGTTAATGGAAAACATGTATCTGAACGTGCCAACCGGCTGGGCAACCATGTCGTGCTCGCGTTGTTACCGGCTGCGATTGCAGCAAAGGCAAAGGAGGAAGAACAAAGGAGACAGGCACAGCTGAAGGCAGAGGAAGAAGCTAAGCAGCGTGAGGTCGAGCGATCGGCTGCTGAAGAAGCTGAGGCCACCGAAAATGTTGACGTGCAACCAGAGGACGACGCGTCCGCGACCTCACCAGAGCCCTCTACTGCTCCGCTCCGAGACCACGCAGAACACACCCCTGTCACAGACTTGGTCACGAGCGATGTCGAGATGCACGACGTAGTTCCGGCTGAACCAGTGGCTGCTGACTCACAGGCAGAGGCGGCGGGCCCTTCGCAGGCCCAAGAGAGATTAACTGTCATGATTCATGGCAGCGAGGTCGACATTACGGACATGGGCATAGATCCGACCTTCCTAGAAGCGTTGCCAGATGACATTCGTGAAGAAGTAATCAATCAACACGTTCGTGACCAACGCGCTGCAAGAGTGGAGCGACCTGCAGACTCTCAGATCAGCCCCGAATTCCTCGATGCTCTACCCCCTGAAATCCGCGCGGAACTCATCCAACAAGAAAGGCTGGAACAGGCGAGACAGACTCGGTCAGCACCAACCAACGACAATGCTGCACCCGGGGCCGCGGCCGCGGCCGACATTGATCCAGCTAGCTTCATAGCCAGTCTCGATCCACACCTCCGACAAGTTGTTCTCTTGGACTCGGACGAAGGTCTCCTGCAAACACTGCCTTCTTACATGATCGCTGAGGCAGGTGCATACCGCGAAGAGGCCCAGCACGCGCGCAGATTTACGTTTACTACGCGCGGCGGTCATAGGGCGGTTTCACGACCTGTCCCGCCCCGTAAAGCTCCTGTACCAAGGGATGCTATCCAACTACTCGACAAGACTGGAGTGGCCACTCTCGTTCGCCTCCTCTTCTTCCCTCATGTCTTGAAGAAGAACCTCCTTTTCAAAGTTTTGGTCAACATTTGTGAAAACAGCAAAACCAGAATGGAGCTCTTCAATCTTCTCCTTAGCATACTGCAGAGCGGGCCAGGTGATCTCACTGCCGTCGACAAAAGCTTCGCCCAGATGTCTACGCGCACTCCGAAGACGTCCAGTCAACAGACTCCGAAAGCTCACGGCAAACAAAAGGCAGCTGAGCTCAGCAATTCCGCAACCCTCGCTAATCTTCAAAATGACTCGGTCCCAGACCTAGTTGCTCAGCGCTGCCTTGAAGCACTCGTGTTCATAGTCAGCGCTAACGAGTTATCATCCCTCTTCTTCCTAACCGAACACGAGCTGCCTGCCGGACTCAGAAAGGTGAACGCCAAAAAAGGCAAAGGCAAGGAGAAGCAAGCGCCCCAAACCCACTACCCAATCGTTCTCCTCCTCGGTCTTCTGGACAGACAGTCACTGCTCAAAACGCCATCAATCATGGATTCGGTCGTCTCATTACTGTCCACCGTGACCAAGCCTTTGGTCAATCTGAAGTCTGAAAGGGATGAAAGGGAGTCTGTCACGACTGCAGCACCAGCAGCCTCGAATGAACCAACTTCTAGCATTCCGTCTGCGCCGTCACTACCTGCTGTTCAGGACGCACCTCGACAGCAAGAATCAAGCGCCACAGCGGGAGCAGAAGGAGATCAAAACAAGAATGAAAGTGAAAATGTTGCTGGCGAACAACCTGACGAACGGATTCTCCTAGCCAGTCCTCCTCAAATACCACATTCAGTGTTACGTCTCATCGTGAACATCCTGACGATTGGCGAGTGCTCTGCGCGCACGTTCCAGCAATCATTGGCCCTTATCCAAAATTTGTCGCACATTCCCGATGCTCGAGACGTGGTTGCACAGGAGTTGAAAGCTAAAGCACAAGACTGTGGGCAGAACGTTCTCGCTGACCTCAACCACCTCTGGCAATCTCTGCAAAACCCAACTCAAGACATCCTTGCGTCTTCTGTAGCGTCCAAGTTCTCTTCCCCCTCATCCGATCAGACCAAACTCTTGCGCATCCTGAAGACGTTGGACTACATGTACACCCCTCGCTCAACAGGACCTCTGACGGACGAGACTCGCAAGAGTCAGGATGCCGAGAAAGTGCAGAACATTTACGAATCATTCCGCTTCACACCACTCTGGCGACGCCTCGGGGACTGTCTTGCTACCATTGAGGCTAAGCCCGATATGGAGCATGTTGCTACCGTCTTGCTGCCCTTAATTGAAGCTTTGATGGTCGTGTGCAAGTATGTGGGCCCAAAATCAACTGCTGGAGCTGCGGCGAGGACAATAAAGGCGTCTGCATCCCCAAGATCACCCGTAACTGCTAGGGAGTCGATGGAGGATCTTTTCGTCACGTTCACCGATGCTCACAGAAAGATCCTCAACGTGATGGTCCGCAACAATCCCTCGCTAATGAGTGGATCGTTTTCACTTTTGGTCCACAATCCACGCGTCCTGGATTTCGACAACAAGCGGAATTACTTCACGCAGCAGCTTCACCGTCGTCCCGCATCCCGTGAACACTACAGCACGCTACAGCTCAACGTTCGCCGTCCACGGGTATTCGAAGACAGTTTTCAATATCTCCAACGGAAGACTGGGGATCAAATCAAATATGGCAAACTTAGCGTCCGATTTTACGATGAAGAAGGTGTGGACGCTGGTGGTGTCACGAGAGAATGGTTCCAAATCCTGGCACGCCAAATGTTTGATCCCAACAATGCACTCTTCCAGCCATGCGCAGCCGACAGATTGACGTATCAACCGAACAAGAATTCCTGGGTCAATCCGGAACATCTATCTTTCTTCAAGTTCGTTGGTCGGGTCATCGGAAAAGCCATATACGACGGGCGGCTCCTAGATGCATATTTCGCAAAGAGTTTGTATCGACAGCTCCTTGGCAAACCGGTCGATTATCGAGACGTCGAGTGGGTTGATCCCGAATACTATAATTCGCTCTGCTGGATTTTGGAAAATGATCCTACACCGTTGGAGTTGACCTTTAGTGTTGAAGCGGACGAGGTTTGTCGATCCTTTTCATTCGCGAATTTTTGCGTCATTCAATATCTTGGAATGCCGCAGTTTGGAAGGAACCGTATTTTCCCACTCAAGCCAGGAGGTGAATCCATTCCCGTCACACAAGAAAATAGACGGGAATTCGTGCAGCTTTCGGCCAATTTCCGCCTGTACTCCTCCATTAGCGAGCAGATCGAAAATCTGGTTGCTGGGTTCCACGAGATAATTCCAAAGGACCTCATCACTATCGTGAGTCGTCATATTCTGTTTCCACCTCGGAGTTCTCATTTTTATTTCCAGTTCAACGAGCAAGAGCTCGAATTGTTGATCTCTGGGACACCCGATATTGATGTTGACGAGTGGAGAGCTGCGACGGAATACAACGGATACACAAGTTCGGACCCCGTTATCGTTTGGTGGTGGAGAGCCCTCAAGTCGTTCAATCGTGAAGAGAGGGCCAAGGTGTTGAGCTTTGCGACGGGCACTTCGCGCGTCCCTCTTAGTGGTTTCGTCGATCTGCAAGGGGTCCAAGGGGTCCAAAGATTCTCGATCCACCGAGCCTACGGAGATCCGGATCGCCTTCCTCAAGCCCACACTTGTGAGCCCTTCTTACTGACCAACATAGATCGGTTCCTGACGACCATCGTGCTAGGTTTCAACCAGATCGATTTGCCCCAATATTCTTCCTACGAGATGCTGCGCCAACAGCTCTTACTAGCAATCAACGAAGGTGGAGAAGGCTTTGGATTCGCATGAACATGTACACCTGTCCGGATCACGCTTAGACGATCCATAGCCATGTAGTAGAAGCATCATATTTGTATTTACATTACGCATACTAGCTTTACAGCAACTGAGCATTTCAAGTTTTGCGTGTCCCGCGAGTCGCAGGGCCCCGCCGTGAGCTCGGACCCCGATACACGCCGACCGGCTACCTGGTTAACCGGTCTCAATCTATGGTACTGGCAAGAGGCTGACGGTGATATTTATTCCTACCAGTTGCACCCGACGTCCCCGAGCCAAGACATAATCCTACTGTAACCCCTGTTCAAGCTCGACATGAGGGCCTACGTAGTCGAGGAGTGGAAGCATCCCTCTAAACTGACCCTTGTACACAATGCAGCAGAGCCAGTAACCAAACCAGAGGACGTCCTCGTGGATGTATATTCCGCAGGCCTCAATTTCTTCGACGTATGTCTCTCGTACACACGCGCCCATCACACTACATTCTCGACAGATCTTACAAGCCCAGGGTAAATATCAAGTGAAACCCCCCTTCCCGTTCACACTGGGTGCAGAATTCGCCGGGAAGATCGCGAGCAATTCCAAAATCCCAAAAGGATGTCCCTTTAAACCCGGGGATAGGGTGTTTGGTAGTGCACAGGGCGCACTTGCGGACCGCATCGCTGTTAGGTGGAGAGCGCTCATGCCCCTCCCCGACAACCTCACTTTCGACCAGGGGGCAGGTATGTCCGTTTTCGAATCGTTGATCCCTCTCGGAATGATGTTATAGGCCTTTATATTACCTGGCCAACGAGTTATGAGGCTCTCGTGGGTCGCGCAGAACTGAAGCCAGGTCAAGTGAAACGTGTAGTATGTCTAGGAAATCGACGGCTAATTCAGAATGGTATTGCAGGTGAGACAATTCTTGTGAACGCAGCAGCTGGAGGTGTTGGGATTGTTGCCGTGCAACTGGCCAAAGGTACCATTTCCACATTCTCAACCATGTCATCCACTCATAGAGCGTAGTGATGGGAGCCAAAGTTATTGCCGCTGCCGGCTCACAATCGAAGATGGACATATGCAAGCGGTACGGAGGCGCGGACTACGTTGTTGATTACACGACGCCGGACTGGCAGAAGCAAGTACTGCAAATTACGAACGATAGAGGCGTCGACGTCGTGTATGACCCCGTGGGCCGGATAAAAGGTGAGGAATGTCGTGTTCTTTCTTGTGGTCAAGTTTGAAAAGTTTCCAGACTCGTTGAAATGTATCGCGTTCAAAGGCAGAGCACTAGTGATCGGTTTTGCCGCAGGCCAGATAGAGAATGTAACATTACGTTTCCGCAAATTAACGTCTATCAAGTGCTCACCACGCCCCCTAGTTGCCCTTGAACTTGGTACTGCTGAAAAACATTAGTATTATGGGACTCCATTGGGGACTCTATACATGTGCGTGGAAGAACTGTGATTTGCAGAGTTAGACGCTGCATTGACCACTGGAAATCATTTCAGATAAAGAACCCTCTCGAATTCCTATCGTGTGGAAGGAACTACTGGCGTTCGTAGTTTGCCATCGCGTATACGTGGTGCCACTGACATGTCGATTCCCAGCTTACTCTCGTCGGGTAAAGCCAAACCGATCGTCTACTCGACTGTATATCCTTTGGCCAGTGCAATGGAGGGACTGGGCGCTCTGGAGAGAAGGGAGACATGGGGCAAAGTAGTCGTCCGCATCCGTGATGAGGAGAGGACCGTGGCGAAGTTGTGAGGGTCATGAGGTGTTCGGGGTCCGGTCTATCCTACGACTATTGCGACGGTTATTTTGTTCCTCTGCTTCGTCATGCAATCCTTTGAAGACACGGAACCTGTCGTTCGGATACGCGACCTGAAGAAAGACCGGGTGAACTTTGTGCTTGAGAATGTCGACCTCGCGTGCGTACAGCGTCTCGTGTCAACTCGACCATTCACGTTTATCCTCGCCATTCATGCCAGATTCGCAAACTCGATCCGACGAGTGGTCATAGCAGACATACCAACAGTTGGTTCGTGCATGCCAAAGCCCATGTGCTATACTAAGGCCCAAGTTAGCCATCGACATGGTGGAGATTCACTCCAACACCACCGTGTTACCAGACGAGTTCATTGCCCATCGGCTTGGCATGATTCCATTGAATAGCGCGAATTGCGATGAAGGTATGCGCTACACGAAAGTACGTCTCGCGTCCAGTGGGCAAGAAAGCAGTTGTTGTGACGGGTTCTGACGATGCCTAGGACTGTACTTGTTTGGAGGGCTGCAGATACTGTGCGATCGAGCTGAGGCTTGACATCGTGTGCAACGATAGTCGGACCTTGGAAGTTACAAGCAATCACCTTGACGTGGTTGATTTCACATCGAAGGCTGGCGCGTCGGAATTGATAACAGAGGGCGAAGAGCTAACGAAACGAGGAGAGACTTTTGGACACCCAGTAGGGAAGAGTGCGTCACTTGAACCTTTCTCGACGGCCTTTTTCACTATCCCATTCTGCCAGACGACCCATTGGCACCTCCAGTGTTGATCTGTAAAATGCGCAAGGGTCAAGAATTGCACTTGCGTTGTGTGGCCAAGAAGGTGCGTACACCGGGGTGAGCATCTCGGATGTCTTACAAAACATGATGGTAGGGCATAGCAAAAGAGCATGCGAAGTGGTCGCCATGCTCTGCTGTCGCTTTCGAATATGATCCTTATAACAAGCTGAGACATACGACACACTGGTACGAATCTGACGTGCGCGCGGAGTGGCCCGTGGGCGAAAATGCAAAGGAGGAAGAACCACCAAGGGATGATGAAATGTTTGACTTCATTGCAAAGCCGCGTAAATTCTATTTCGAGGTTGAGACAGACGGTAGCTTAGGTCCGCAGGAAGTCATCATGAAGGTATGTAAACAGAAGCTGCCAGGTCAATAGGGACACCACATGAAACTTTGCAGGGCCTTGCAGAACTCCAGACGAAACTGGCAAACCTGATCATAGGGCTTAAAGCACCCGCGGACATGGATGTCTCAGGGGAGATGGATGCAGGAGTGAATGGCACTGGTGCAGGATGGAGTCAACCCGCGTGGGGAAACCCGGCTGCCTCCGCCGCTGGGTATGCTAGCCCAGCTGCTGGTGGATGGGGCGGTGCTGGGAGTTGGGGAGGTGGCACAAGCCCGGCGCAAAATAGCAGTGGGAATACTGGTGGTTGGGGTACGACCCCGGCGGTGAGTTCAGGAGGAGGCACGAATTGGGGTACGAGCCCCGCTCAGAACGCTTGGGGAGGAAACACTAGCCCGAGCTCTGGTGGCGCTACAAGCGCATGGGGTGGTCAGCAGGGGTGGGGAAGTCCAAACCCACAAGCCAATGGATGGAACCTGTAACTCACGATAAAAGGGTGCCAGCTGTGTTTTCTGTATACGGAGAGTGCAAAATATGTACACCCGGCGCTCTCGCGTAGCACTTTTGCCCTTGTAATGTTACTGTACGTACTATCTAGAGCCCACGACTAATCAGCATGAAAACTGCACGAGACTTCCCACCGAAAATTGACAACGGGTCTGGTATCGACATGACGCCAAATATCCAATGCCACTGCACGCCTCGGGCTTGAAACCAAGTTACCGAATGCGATCTCGCTTGCTACACCCATCTTCTTCATCCACACGCTCCATCTTTCGAAACATGTGGTCGCGTGTGACCCCCAAGGTAAGCGGCGAAGCTGGACGTCGAATGCCTGACCTCGAAAGTGCTAGCGCGTGGAAATAGTACTAATGCAATTGCAGCAAGTTATTCCACAGAACACAACCAGGGCCTATGTTACTTTCACTCGGGTGCCCCGGACCGCCCTGATAATATTGGGCCAGGCGAGTGTTGCCACATGTGCTTGTCCACATCACCGTCGACGATGCCGGATCCACGTCCAAGAACTAGCTCGATAAATCTGTGGGGCGGCGTGCCATCCCTGAAGCACAAATTATGTTCCTAAGGCTCGACTTGGTTTTGCCTTCAAATCCATGTGTTGTCGTTTTTTTTCCGAGGTGGGCGAAGTTGCATCACAAGGTCATTGGGGAGCAGGTGGTATCAAACTACCCTGCCCATATGATGCTGCATGGGAGAACAGCTTGAGGGTCCCTTGGGAAGCAAAACTACAGCTTCATTATATATGACCTTCTCACAATGCAAGTCCGTTTGCATATGGGAACGAATTCATGTAGCACAAGAACCCTCCCCGCTACGTGGGAGTCGGGGATTGTAAGTCTTTTCGTCAATAAGGCTTTGGTTTGATGACGACTGAAGGGTCAAAATCTATTAACATTTTGTGGAGCAAGTAATCGTTTCGAGGTTGGTAAGTCCCAGAATCACGGAGGCCGGCACTATGCCGTCATTAATTCTGGATCCTCAATCCAGTCCGCACAGAATCTCGGGTTTTGGTGTAGTCAACAACCAATCAATTGACCATTTATCTTCCGTGGGTGCTCGGCTGCACTCGGCAATTTCTAGGCTCACGGGTACAAGCAAAGCACTCTCACAGAGTTGGTGAAATTGCGATGGATTAGCTTAGATCCCTTCGCGTCACCTGCCTTGTTGGACTACAAGGTTAAAAGTTAAGATCAATTTTGCCTTATCCATTGGAGCTCACTTCAATATCGAATTATATCGCTTCTTCATGCAAATGTTGCTAATTGGGTGAGCAATGCCCTATTCAAGGTTACCAGTTCTCCGATCTAACCATGCGACCTCTTCGAATAAAATCGCATTGGACGGGTAAGTCTCTTGAGTTTATTACGACAACCTGTCAATTTGCCAAGGCCAATGTGGTGCTCACCATCGCGGGAGCCTTCCTGGGATATTTTCCCAATGCTAACCATGGATTATTAATTCCGAGAAAACGTTCACGAGTACCGCTTCCGGACAATGGTTCCTGTTTCGCGCTGGGTATGTGGAATACAAACAGTATGTTCTATTGGTCTGCTCTTTGTTCCCAGTGACTGTAAGGGACAAGAGTGATACAGAATAGGGTATCCTGAGAATTACACAAAAAAGGTATTTGATACAGCATAGTCTAGCCCCAGTGTGATGGTTCCCAGCCTATGAAAGACTCATCACATGGAGCAGAGGGATCCGAGGCGCATGGTGAGACGTTCCATGATCGAAGTCCGTGGGTGGATGGTGGAGAGATAGCGGGGGCGCGAATTATTGGGACACGATTCATTGCGGGGAAAGTCGGAGGGACAAGACGGCTTGGTACTGTGTTGGCTCGGGAACGCAGATGTACCGTTCCAAAGTTGTTGGGGGGAGTAGTTATATTTCCAAGGGCGGTCCTGTCTCGTCGTTAGGCGGACTGCAAAGGGAAGAAAAAAAAGGGGGGAGCATCACTTACGTGGCGAGAGAATCTAGGTCCACTATTTCCTGGTTAAGTGGACACCCGTTGTTGAAACGATGGTTTGCAGCATGGCTGAGAATATCTGCGGCCTTGCGCAAACGGAGGGATAATTCGAGGACGACGTTGTAATTCGCGAACTCGTTGAGGCAGCCGCAATGACCATCCAAAAACTGCCCCTGATCATACTTCATCGAACGAAGATGAATATGTTGGTTGTGAGTGTTGGCCTGGAGCACATTCTCGACGTGTTCTAGGCCCTCATCGCATACCAATAAATCAGGGTATGACATGAAGAGAGATGCCAGGTCGATATCGCTGGTTAGCTGTTGCCCATCTGCGATCGTAATTTGCTGATGCAAAGGCTCTTCTGTCGGGGTCACAATACCGGTGGACGGGGCGCTCGCAGTAGAATGAGTGTCGAAACATGGAGAGTATGGCAAGTTTGAAAGGAGTATCGAACTCGCCGTGGCCGGTGAAGAAAGGGAATGCGAAAGATGCTCTGGCTGCAGAGTATCGTTGACCAGAGGCGGCGTTTTCTTGCCCAAAGATTCTTCGTTTGTGCCTGCACTTGAATTCGCCAAAGAAAGGCAGGATAGACCAGATTGGGGTTGGGTCTCCGCGACAGAATCTTGTGAAGCAGAGCATGACCGAGCACGTGCATGGCACTTCTCAAACTCCTCGTCCAGACTTGCACCAGATTTCGTCCATCGAGGAGGGGGCTTGTTTTTCAACTAAAGGCGAATAAATGAGGTATCCCATAAATATGCATTGCCAAGTTAAGCCCACCTCACGAATGACACCTTCTAGCTCAGCGACTCTCTGACGGAGTCGCGAGCTCTCGTCTTGGGCATTGTTTTGTCGACTTGGGTCGTCAATCTCATAAACACACAATCCAGTCTGCAAGAGTGTTGAGAGCTACCACCTTGCAACGTGACGACTTAGAATAGCATACCAGTCCTAGTTGTGTACAACGCCCGCAGGGACGCTTGCGATCGCACTAACAGGAACATTTATCACTATAGGCAGCATACGCCAAGGCGACCTACCATTCGTTTGGAGGTGTGACAATTCAGACATGACTGCGTGGTACGGTTCCGACGACGTTTGCGGTGATCGCCTTCAGGGGTAACGTCGGAAGAGGTGGCGTCAGGCGTTCGCTTTTTGCGATTGGCCCTGAGTTCAGTAGACATCGACACTCTCAGAGAAAAGTGGGACACTTACATAGGTGTCGAGGTGGGAGGATATTTGTAGGGCCAGTGCTCACCACTTTCTTGGCAATCCAAGAAAACGGTACGCTGGAATAGATACGGGGCGCCGATCGGTAGGCTAGCCGAGTATACTAATCCTCCACTTCGGTTGCCAGTTTGGGTTACATGCTTTCTTCGGGGACAACCAACAGGTTTCTACCGATCAGATCGGGTACCTCTGGGTCTTGAAGAATCGGAAAAGTCGACGAGCGATAATGTTACTCGTCTGGCTCCTAAACGCGGGACAAGGGTGATCTAATAGAAACTAGACAAAGAAGATAGGACTCCAGGACAAGCTCTGGGCTAATCAGATCAGAAAGCTTGATCACACGAATCAATAAGGCCGTGGGAAGGATGATCCATCCGTTTGGCAGGGGAAGTTATGAGCGAGCAAGCAACAGTATCCGGTGTCATACGCGTAACTCCACGGACAAGTGGAGAGTTTAAAATCGTCCCGAGTCGTGATTTACTTGACGACGCAGTGTGTAGTGTTTGTGTGGTGCAGTCACAGCTGAGTACTTTCGCATGAGATGCGATTCTTGCGACCGTGCACGTAGAGACAATATCCGCCGTGCGCCCTTGCCAAGAGGGTCTCACCAGAAGCACCGTGACTATATACCGCAACCTAACACGTCTTGCGGCTTGGCGACCTCATACCCGACCATGATTGGTAACCACGATGAGTATGTACCGTCGGACTCGGAGAAGACCGTTGGGCTAAGATACCGACTTGGTAGTCCTGGGACGCTACAATGGCAACGCCTGGGCATGCAACAAGACATTGAGGGCTGTTGGCAAAACATTCGTGGATGGGCCTGGCCCCTCAGTACGCGAGAAAGGAAGTACACGATGAAAAGTCCGGGCGGCCCGAGCTGAACATTTAATTTCCTTTCTTTGTTGGGCAGACAAAGGTCCTGCAGTGAGCCATGGTCAGTCATACTTACATTAACAATTGTATGCATGGTTTTTTTTAAAAAAAGAGAATTTCGTTTGTGTCCCTTGGGGTGTTATACCGTATGTCAGACACTACTACGCGGAGGTCAGGCATAAGGCCCCCGGAGGTCCCACCATTCCCGCCGGCGGTTTTAGTCGTGCAGGTTCCGAATCAGTGGATATCTAACGTGTAGGCAATCCCAGCTGATGTGTCTGTGGGTAACAATAACTCATGCACAGTCTTTGCAGATAGGAGGTAGCGATGTGTGATTTCGTTAGCTATTGGACAGTTGCACCTACTGAGAGGTCCTGATACTAGTACTACCCATTTACTTGCAAGTCCTTGCAATATGCTTGAGTGCTTGAGCACGATATCATCAACAGTGACGTCCGGCTCACGAGAGTAAAGTGTGTACTAGCGTCTACATACGGTACTAGGACAGACAAGTGTCAAAGCAAGAACCAACTGAAAATTAGAGTGCAATCGACAACTTATACAGTTATTTGCAACAAGTCGATTATCAACGTCAAAACGAGCAGAAAATACAACATGCCATCTGATCCGAGGATATACGGTATGTCCCTCCTTATCGAAAGCATTTCCACAGTGCGAATTCATACTATCACGGTCTTGAGAGGTCCTCGCGAAGACTTGAAGCTGACCAAGCGGAGATTATGATTAGGGTTCCCAAACCGGCGCCGTTGAAGGATAGTTATGCGAACACCCCTCAGCTGACAAGCGTGCGAGGGGAGCGGGATTTGAGCTCGTTATCAGGAACTACTTGTCGGGTCCTCACAATTACCCCATTGAGGCAGCAGCAAGGTTTGCACCATAAAGACGTTACGCATTGATCCAAGAAGTCGGATGTTGGACGACCTCGGCGCAGGAGAAATTGACAAGGATACTGGGCATACACATATGATGTCACACTGTGCCTTGCCAAGTCACGCGGAAAACCTGCGCGTCGATAAGATGGAATGAACAATGGCGAAATTTGAATCTGGCGCCGTGCTCGGTGGGAGAGCACAGACTGACCGCCATTGTCTGCAAACGTTGCAACGTTGAACGTTGATCTTGGTCAACCACCGTAGATATAATATCTGCGTGCGACTTGAACGCGTCTGGCCAAACTTTCAAACTCCGATCCCGCGGGCTTAGCAATCTTCCCAGGCCTCACTGTTACTCTCACCCGTTCACTCGACGTTGTTCGACCGTCATGGCTTCTCATTTGGTGCGTGTCCATCCATCATTGTCATTGTCTCTCATGGATTTGTCTTACTCTTGCATAGGCAAACATTTTTGGAACTGAGCAGGATCGCGTCAACTGCTCTTTCTATTACAAGGTCTGGAACTTGCCTCTCACTTTGCTCTCACTCTTATGTCGTACAGATTGGTGCTTGCAGACATGGGGACAGGTGTTCACGGAAACACATCAGACCCCCATTCTCTCAAACAATCTTGTTGCCCAACGTCTATCACAATCCCGCTCATGATCCTGTTTGTAAATTGTCCGAACAAGAATTACAAGATGGTTTTGACGCGGTGTACGAGGACTTGTATTGTGAGTTGGCCAAGTTCGGGCACTTGCTCGAGTTGCATGTGAGTCCTTCAGTTCCTCCCATCGACCGAGGCTAATTTCCCATAGGTGTGCGACAACGTCGGTGACCATCTGATTGGCAACGTGTATGCCCGGTATGAATGGGAAACCGAGGCTCAAACTGCTGTCGATAACCTGAATGACCGCTGGTATGCAGGTGTGTGCTTTGTCTGACGTTCTCTGATATCACTCTAACGCTCGTCAAGGTCGTCCGTTGTATGCAGAGCTTTCCCCAGTCACCGATTTTAGGGAAGCTTGCTGTCGACAAAACGAAAATGGAGAATGTAACCGGGGAGGCTTTTGCAATTTTATGCACCTTCGACTTGCTTCCAAGGACCTCGTGTCATCCCTCCGCGCAGGACAAAGACTGGATAGACGGTTGAACCCTCCGAAGCATGAGGGTGGCGGCGGTGGATGGGAACCTGGCAAGAGGGAGGGTGTGAGAGGCCGAAGTGCTAGCCCGCCAAGAAGAGGAGGGAATGGCGAAGACCGCTGGACGCGGAAATGAAGCTTGAAGGTTGTGTCGAGAAAAGTTCAATGTATGCATCGTTTTGCTTGGCGTACATGACATGAGATACAAAATGGACATGCACCGCAGCAATTGGCCTCGAGTCAAACAGTATGCAAAATTATCACCCGGGACGGCAGTTCTGATTGGTGGCAATTTGAATGCAGATGCCAAGACCGGGTGAAGCCGTTATTGCTTGTTCAATCTCCACTGTATCACACCAAGCATCCGCAGCATTCCTCGTGGCCAATGCCTGACAACAGAGCTGGCCATTGAACAAGAAAGCTGTTAAAAGATTAACAGAGTTCCGAGGGAATTTAGCTTACGAACATACCGGTCGACCAGGCGCTGTAAAATTTTTCCGGATAAAGAGAGAGATCGTACACGTGCATACGATTCTACGTATATTATTTTCGGATGTGGCAAGCCAAGTAGCTAGACCAGAATGCGTGGCAGTTGCGAGCGTTGAACGACACCCACTCGATGTATGCAAATAGAGCTCACCTTGTTCACGATGACGGCAGCACAAAGTGTTACACATGTTCCGGGACCATTCAATATCAACAGGTCGGCAAAAGGTGTTCCAATCGAATCCTTCCTGAATAGCGGCGCTATAGTTACTAGATATGTGCAAGCCAAGACGGAATGCATCAACGTAGGAAGAATGGTCCAAAGGGGCTGGTGCACACGCCGAGCGCGAGGAACGACCAAAATCCTGTATTCCCCGCGATCATCGGATTCCTGAAGAATTCCATGAGGATGCTTATATAGGTTGGAACGGATGATTTGTGGGCTGACGGTGATAGGAAGACTCGGAGATGTTTTAGAATGCTCCAAGGAGATAGCCTTGCTTGCGCTCAGCGTGTCGCCATCGCTAACGACGTAGATCCGCGGTGAATAACGAGAGAAATCCAAGCTGGAAGTCAGCGTCAGCGCCTCGCTGGTGTGTCCACCTAGAATTGACATCAGCGGATGAGACTGCATCGGCGACAAGAGGGTACAGAAAAACCTGAGCCCAAGAAGACAGCCAAGGAGCATTTCTCGCCATCCTTTCTCTTTCGTGGCTTTGATGAAGGGCTTGATAACACCACGTATATTCTTGTTAGTAGCAGGAGGACGAAGGCTATGACAATCTGGAGGAACATTTCCTAGCGACTCTTGACGGCGGACTTGCGCCGAAAGTTGGATGGTCGCCCGTGGGGTCTGGCGGTGCTGTAGCGAACCAAGATATTCACGAAGTCTGTGCTCGAAGGTGACGGCGTGGCCAGCAACGTGGGTGGGAACATGCCACAGGGGACATCGCGTCGTGCCAATGCATCTTCGGTTCGCGACATGGATCTACAGCTAGTACGCGAATTGCGAAACTCGATCAAAGACTGCTCGGAACGCGGTCTCGTCGTTGCTGGTAAATGGTATATCGCTACACTCCATCGTACGAACCTGACATTGAAACCACATCATACGTCAGGTCCGCGGAACTTTATCTTTCGATACCACAGCACAAACGAGACGCGCTCGTCGCTGATTTAAGAACTGGATTCTCGACCTCGACACCCGCACGCGCGTACTCGCCTCGCCCTTCGCTTGCATTTGCCGCGTCGCCAACTCCAGCTGGATCGACTCTCGCGTCTGGGGGTCACAAAACGTCCTCCGAGTTGTCCCCGAGTCAAGAACGCGAGGCCGAGCTTGAGCAAGCCGAGGAGGCTACTCTTCTTGCAGCCCAGTCGTACGTTACATCCAAAGAGTTGAGCAGAGCGGTACACGCGCTGCGCAATTGTCAAAGTGTCAAAGCGCAGTTTTTGTCTCTGTACTGCCAATTTTTGGTATGTACTGCTCATATATCTACATAAGGTTGACAAACGAAACGTGAATAAAGATCAGCGAGAAGAAGACTGAGAGAGATTGGTATAAACACTACAGTGAGTTGAGGCCTATAGGCAAACGTACAGACAGCGTATCGCTTGCTGATGCTGCCGCACCCAGACATCCGGGGACATCCTCCCATCCCTTTCAACCGATCCTTACTGTTTCATCTCGAGATCGTTAAGAGTGCGGTCGACCCCTGGTTGCTGTTCCTGTATGGACCTTTTTTTTCGACGACGTTGCGAATCGTTTCATGCTTGCAATTTGACAGGAAGGGTCTCTTCCTTTCGCGTCTCAGCAGGAGAGAAGAAGCGATCGAGAGCATCATTTTGTCCATCGGCGGGTATCCATGGAATTGGTCCGCATGGACTCTGCTGGGACGGTGTATCGGGGACGGAGAAGAGGTTAGCCATTCATACTATTGCCTGCGGGCACGACTGATTCGTTTAGCTGTCCTCTTTGCTACCGCTTCTCCCTCTACCCCCAAGTCACCCTCTGGTGCAATTTTTCCAAATCAAAACGATGAACGAGCTGAATAGTCCAACGGAGAACGAACTGCTAATGTGTGATCGCCTCCTCGGCGAGGACTACTTCCGAGGAAGCCCATGGGTAATGAGCCTGCGCGCATGCGTGCTGTACCACTTACACGGTCAGCAAACGCCGTTCCTCGATTTTACTTGGTGATCGACTCATGCGCGAACCACCCAAAGATTTTGGACAAGCGGAAAAGCAATTTGAAAAAATCCTTGCTGTCGCGCCATATCGAGTAGATGATATCGACGTGTATTCAAACATTCTCTACGTGACTGAAAATCGTTTAAAGCTTTCCCGCCTTGCTCACGAGTTCCTCGAACTCGACAAGGATCGGCCCGAGGTATGCTGCCTGGTTGGTAAGTAGGTTTTGTTCGCTGCAGACCACAGACCACGGATTGATGAGAGTGCCTTAGGGAACCATTATTCACTTCGTGCCGAGCATGAAAAGGCAGTCAAATATTTCAGACGCGCAACTGAACTGGATCGGACGTATCTATCGGCCTGGACGCTCATGGGTCATGAATACGTCGAAATGAAAAATTCGCACGCAGCGATCGAGGCATATCGGCGTGCAGTCGGTAGGTGTCGATATCTTTGGAGAAAAATGCTAGCTGTACGCCTCGTAGACGTCAACAGAAAGGATTACAGGGCGTGGTATGGACTCGGCCAGGCCTACGAATTACTGAGCATGCACCAATACGCCCTCTACTATTATCAGCGAGCTACGGCCCTCCGGTGAGCACTTGTCAAGTACTTGTTCTCCCTGATCTGACCGGCTCAGCCCATATGATGTACGCCTGTGGCAAGCGCAAGCATCCTGCTACGAAGAGATTGGGAGGTGATGGAGTCGCTGTTCGTGTGGAGCATCGTGCGTGCTGATGTTTTTCGTGGTAGAACGAGAGATGCTGTGGAATGTCTCAAGCGTGCATTGCTCGGTGCGGATGCCCGCGAAACGACGATAAACATGAAACTGGCGAAGCTGTACGAAGAATTGGAAGAGCCCGCCGAAGCCGCTGCGTATCACCGGAGAGTAGTCGAGATCTGTCGCGCCGAAGGTGGGTCGATATTTTCTATTGTCGGTGTCGAATTTGCCCACGGGAGCAGAGCGTGCGGTGCAGGATTATGCCAAGTCGAGCATCTATGTCGCACGTCACCAGATGGTGACTCCTGGAGGAGATTTGTCGCTGGCGAAGGAATACCTGGAGCGGGTCGCGAGCAGCAACGCCGAGGAGGTTACCCAGGCTGCAGATTGGCTCAAAAAACTAAAGTCTGTATTACTGCTACGACCGAGTACAGGATCGTAATGATAAAGCCAGCCCTAAACTGTTGTATCGTACACTCTCATTCACGCGGTCACGGGAATTGTCACCAAGCAAAGCATACCAAACATAAGAGTCAAGAAAATGTTCAATCCGCAAGCCTCGTTTTCTGTCCAGAGCTTTCCGTTAAATCCACCTCGTCAACCGTCAAACGGTCCTTCTTCTTCGTCCCCCGTTCATGATTCCCAAAATGCCTTCATTTCTCATCACTCTGCCGTCGCGGGACCTTCGTCGACAAAGTCTACCCCTTCTCTTACTTCCCCTGATGGTTTCAACGCCAATCTAGTCGCATATCCGAAAGATAGGTCCGAGGAGGAGCTCCAGATCATTCAGCAAACTGCGGCGGGGTGCGTGCAGACCTGACATCGTCGAGCCCTCCTTAATCTATGCCCCTCAAGCTTCGCAGCCTGTCTTGCAGCCGATCATGCTGCCGTCTTGTATCCAGACGTGGATACACCTTTCATGGACGTGGCCGATGTGGTCAATAGGCTCTTGCCGTACCATGTATTTCAGCAGCCGGACGAGGACCTGAATACCCTTTTCAACCGCAAACGTCCAAAGGGTAAAGAAAAGGCAGGGCATCACGAAATTCAACAGGAAATACAAGGTGAGACAAAGTTTGCCGACACGGATCGTCCAATCTGACTTTCAATCCTCAGATACGCAGTTCGCTCTGGACTGCCACAGACGGCTCCAAAGGCTCGAAGACCGTTTGTACCGCGCCAAAATCAAAACGGGGGCAGTGAGTAGACATGGTTTTCCACATTTCCTCGTGCTTCCCTAAATTTGCAGCGTCCCTCCCCTGATGGCCAAGCATACATCCTCGCACAGTCGATTCTTGAGCTCGAGAGGTCAGAGACAGCGGCAGTCAACTCTGATTTGCGGAACGCAAGGAACGAGCTAGACGCGATACAACGTGAAAAACGGGCCGCGTCCACTTCTGCACACCCGATTGTCACGACGTTCCGGCCGACGTACTACACTCAAACGACGCCTTCTCCATATTATCGCGCGTATTCTTATGCTTATACACAGCAGTACAATACCGCTCAAGGCACATCTGCGTTCTACACTGTCCCTCCACCCACTTCCCAAACGACCACTAGTTCCGCCACCTACTCCCCATCGACGGGACCTATACCTGTGCAACTACCTGTCACCTCGCTCTCAGCTTTGCACGCGCTCGGAATAGTACCTGTTCCAGCAGCATCTGTGCCACCCTCGGATCAACCTCAACCTGCTGCGGTTCTCAAGGGGTCAACATCTAACGGTACGATGTTGAGCTTGGAGATCAATGTTTCGCTCCTTCAGTCGGCGCAAATGAGTGGGTTGGCAATTTTGTTGAACTCATTGATGTCGCGAGGCGGGGGAACAGGACAAACCAGTACCACAACCTCGGAGCCCCCAGCAGGGCAGTCTCTTCAAAACGGTATTACTTCGGCAGTTGCTCACGGTATGCCTATCACCACACAGAAAGAAGGGGATGGGACAGGATGATAGACGTTACGATCCCTGTATTTCGCGAAACTCTAATCAAGATAAAGTTTCCATGAAACCCCAGAACGCACCCTTGTTCCAAGTTTGAATAAGCGTTCCCGCGTCAATTTTACCAGATGGAAAGGAACCAAAGATCTTGTCACCAAAAAAAGAGACTTGTCGATACATTTAGATTTGGTAGCTCAGATCATCCGCCTGAGGCTCAGCCCTGATGGTGTGCGAACCATAAAATCCTGGAGAAACGCTCGTTCGCTCGGTCGCACGCTTGGGTCCCTCGTGTATATTGTAGGTCCAGTTTGCAAAGGCCATAGAGGAGAATACACCAATTGTGCCATCAACTATTGACAACGCTCATCAAGAAAATGCGCCCGCAAGGCAACCCAACATCGTCAACCACCACGCACGATACAATGCGCCCCAGCCCTCCTCGTCGATGATCCTTTTCGCGCAGTCAACCAGACCAACGTAAGGCTCCCGCTCAGTTCTCAGACTATCAGAACCGGATTCAGTGCTTGACAGTTCTCGACTAAACCTTGGAACGTACCCGATCACGTCTTCATCAGCTCCAGCATACTCGGGCGCTTCTTCCGCATCGCCTTCCTCTTCCTGAGAAACCGAGTTAAACTCGGGCGCAGCATGATTTCGCTGAATTGCGAGTCGGATGGCAATGACTTCGAGAGGCGCAAGGACAGCTGTGCTAGCCACTGCAAGGATAAAGAATATGACCAGTCCGACTATAGAGATGTCTTCCCTGGAAGGTATGCCAGGCTGGGCAAGTTCAGGGAGGAGAAGATATCGGACGCTCCTCAGACCGAGAACGACGTATGCGATATGGGAGATCTTGGCTGCAAGAAGGCCGGGTGTTAGATACAGGATCCATGGGCGCCGACGTTCGGTGGGGGTCAACAAAACACGCAGAGAATAGATAGCATTGAGGTAGGGTAGCTTGTGTGGAGTCGTGATCGCCCTGTCATACCATGAGCCGCTGCACTCTCAAGGTGTGGAAGCTAATGAGGGATATATCATACCGATCGGTTATGATGGTTTGAGGCAGCGCGATCAACATAGCGAATAGACTGTAAGCCATCGTTCCCAGGACGCCAGTCGACGGAGAACTGTAGGTTCCGTGGCGAAGGTTGCTTTCACTCACGAAGACCAACAGGAATAGAGTGATGATGGAGGTTGACAAAAGAGTAGGCACTGGTGTACTGTCAGTAGCTCCTCCCAGTTTGCCGAGAACTAAACACACTGAGTCCCTTGTATAATCCTGGCCATCCCTGATGGTGGAAGGTTTTACGGCGCACGAATACCAAGCGGAATAGCAGAACGCACCTCAATCCTGTAGACTCTGACCAACATGGCAAAGAAGGAAGTAATCACCGGGCCAGTATGTGGTTGTACCCCACCCTCTGGGTCGAGCTGGAGACCCTTGGGGTTGTAGTGAGCCCTAAACCTGACGAGTGCACCTCCAAGTGGCGCCAGAATCGCCAGCGATATTGCGAGCGATCCCACTAGCGTTAACGCATCGATGAAAGAAAGCATGTCGTCTAGAGCGGAAGAGAGACTGGCGTGGCCAGCGCAGCACAACTGACAGCGACACCGCTTTTTTGGGGGGCTGTCACGGCAAGTGCCTTGAGCTGGGTAACTGCCGAAACTGTCCCACCTCTCTTGAACCAGAACCACCACCATCCCATTTCTCGTCCTCACCCCACGACGGTCCCCGTCCGTCGTGAAATCCGAATCGTGGTCACTGTTTCATCTTTGCCAACCCGCGTTATGCCCACCTCAAGGTTAGTTCTTTCACGTTGACATCGTCGTGCCACCATCAACGCACGCCTCGATGAAGCGCTGCTGTTTCCTCCCTCTGCGAGTGTTATTTGTCGTCTAAAAATTTATTTTCGCCTTGAATGTACTCAGAATTGGCACTTTTCGTCATTCAGCAGACTTGTACGGGGGAGTGATATCTTGCGTTCGTGAAGCTGGCTCGAACCGCGTTTATTTTTTTTCCCCCCCTGCTCATACACACTCCTGGGAGATTATCATCACTTTCACTGGTATTTCCCACCATACATATAACTCAAGCGGTACTGGGAAAATTTTAGGCCAGGCTGAAGGCCTGTCTATCTTCCAGTGCGCTGAAGTATGTGACCAACAAAAATGTCCCAAACCAGCCCCTCTCTTTCACCATTTTCACTCTTTCATATGATCTGTAACTCTTACTGAAAAGGTCTACCTCGGTGCGTCTGCTGGTCTGATATAAGGAGGATTGTACCTGATCCGTTGTTTAAGAGGTTATCCAGCATATGCGAGGCATATTGTACTCGTCCTCATCGAACAGTGACATCTCGCAAGTCATAATCGGTACACCTGCAATGATTTTTCGCACAGATAACATCAAGTTGTTGTCTTGGCATGTATCGTGCGTCCTGCGTTCATCCCAGTTGGAGGCCAACATGTCTTTCATCCATTCTACACGCTCGCGACAAATTCACGTTCGAAATTTCACCGAGGCTGCATTGTGATAGATGGCCGCTGTCTGCACCATCCTGGTCCCCTTCGCCAAATCCACGTACCCCATCACCGTGCTGAGTGCCTTCGTCTTGCCAGGCAAGCCCTACGTCGCGACAATGCAATTTTATCGTCTCCTTCGTCTATCCATGTTACCGTGACGAGTACTCGACCCCCGACCGTAGTCCTCGACCCTTGCCTCTGTGCAGTCTGCTCCCGCTCTTGGGTACCCATACGCCGGAAATATCGTTCTTCTATCGAATCTTCAACCCGTCCGCTCTGCCGTCCAAGAGGCTCCCTACCCTTTCTGTGTAGCTTTTATTCCTCGTGTACAATAGATAGAGAAATACAGTTTTCTTTTGCCACATGCATTGACTCTCCGACGTCCTGAGTGTTGCGACCTTTGCCTCGTCTATCTCATCGTCTCTCACCACACCTAGGCGGTGGTGGTGGTCTTTTCCCTTGCTTCGCATATCGTTTGCATATTTCTTCTTTGTGTTCATGTCTATGGAAGGTGACACGGAAGCCAATAGAGTCGGTCGTGTTCGAGTCGAGTTTTCGCTTGTTTTCTCACAAAGCGCTTGTTTTCTCCACAGAAAGCTGCCCTGGACAGACTAAGATTCCGGAAAACGACACGTCAAGATACCTCCGAGTACGATTCCCCACAACCCGTCCTTGCCAACAACCCAGCGCTCTTGTTCACCGCCCCGCCTCCGCAGTCAAGGGATGCGTCGGCTTCCGCTCATTGTTACCCACCGTCTACGCCATCGAGTGGTCACGGCATCATTCTCGTCCCCAATTCCAGCCCAGCTGGTCCAGAGACCGGTTACCACACCTATCCATCCCATCAGCAGCAAAATACGCACGACATGGTGGCGGGGCCGAGCCGTCATAGCCCATGGACTCAATCCGCTCAACCTCACCACCCAGACCCCCTCTCCGCCTCCAGCGGGTTTGTGAACGGCGGCAGGGCAGTTCACGCGTCGTTCACGCGTAGTTTTGGTGGAGACGTACGTCGGTTGTCAGACGTGGATGGCTACGCGGAAGATGGCCCACCCAGGAAGCGTATTAACCGTGGTGGTCTCACTGACGCACTCCCGGTTCTGAATACCCATACACCCGACTCCCCCGAAATCCAGCGCTTGGGACAGAGGCGCAAAGCGAACGTGAGCCTGGGTGGAATGTCCACATCTTCTGACGATTCCATGCCAGACGTTCGACATTCTCTCGAACCGTCGGTCATCGGCCGGTCTCGCATGCTGCAGGGACAGCGTTCAGATTCTTCGGAGCCTACAGAACCCAGAGACACGATGCACAACAAAGATGCTTTTGCCAAGTTTAGGCTCTCTAACATCGAGCGCGACATTAACCTCGTACAGGCCGCATGGTCGCAAGCAGGTGGAGACGAGAAGAAAGCGACCAGTCTCTTGGACGATCCTTTGTGGAAACCTCGCTCTTTTATCGCCGAACCCAAATCACCGAAGCTCAACGCTTCCCCAGATCATCCCGTTGAAACAGGCCGAGTTGCTGAGGTTGACGAGGCCACCAAAGCTATCCGCGCCGCACTCAGGGAGAAGGCCAAAAAGTCTTCCATCTATGCGAACAGAGCTGTGCTAGATACCAACCAGTCCACGCCAACGCCTGCTGTTTCAATGTCATCCATCCCCGTAGTTGCATCGCCGACGTCTCCTTCCACGCCGCTTGTAATCCCACGGCGCAAACGTGTCAATCAAGTTGTTATCTCCGATTCTGATGAGTCAGATAGTGAAGATGGATCTGGTCGCTCTCGGGGTGCACCCGTGGATGACACAGAAAGGAGGGCGTTGGAGTTCCTCAATACCGCGAACACTGACGGGCTCCAAGAGCTGACCGGTACGATTCACGAATGACAATTTCAGCTTGAATTTACTAAAGAATCGTCAGGCTGTAGTTTGGATCAAGCGGACAAAATCATATCACTTAGACCTTTCGTCTCAGTTGACGACCTCAACGTGAAATTAGGTCAGGGTAGGAAGAAGGCAGGACCCGCTGGCATAAGTCCTCGGCTGTTTGAGGACTGTCAGAGGGTACTCGGTGGGTATGGCGCTGTTGACGGCGTTCTGGAGAAATGCGAACGCATAGGTGCCAGTCTACGCGCAGCCATTGCGTCTTGGTCTACAGATGGCGCCAACAACAAGGGCAAGAGCAAGGAGTCCTCTGCCATCGACGAAACCGAGGAGGGTTCAATGAACCTGAAATCTGTCAAGTCAGCAGCGAAGGAGTACTTTGCAGAACAACCCGCAATGCTGAACTCGGGGGTGATGTTGAAGGATTATCAGTTGTTGGGTATCAACTGGTTATATCTGCTCTATAAAAAGGAGTACAGTTGTATACTTGCCGATGAGATGGGTGAGTGGTTTGGTGTTCTCCTTTCGACGTACGTTGAACACTGTATATTAGGACTTGGTAAAACCATCCAGGTCATCAGCTTCTTTGCTCACCTGAAGGAACGTGGGAGCGTCGGCCCACATCTTGTCATAGTCCCGTATGTCTTCACGGAGGTGGTCTCACTTGACTGATGACCAATACTTCATGCTGCAGATCGTCGACGTTGGAGAATTGGTGTAGAGAATTTGCCCGCTTCGCTCCTTCGATATCAATTCAAACGTACTATGCTGGTAAAGAGGAACGACCGGCTCTCCGCCAAACCCTCATCGACACTCAACGTCACCGTGGAAAGAACGACAATGGTTGGGAAGTTCTCGTCACGACGTACAATTTAGCGCAGGGTGATGAAAAAGATCGCAAGTTTTTCCGAAGGATAGAGTGGGATGTGAGTTTTTCAAAGTTGTCGGAAACACACCACTCTGTTTACATGCATCGTAGTGCATCGTCTTCGACGAGGGCCATGTGTTGAAGAACTTTCAGTCTCAGCGTTACCAGGCCCTGTTGAAGTTTGACGCTCGGTGGCGTCTTCTCCTGACAGGTACCCCTTTGCAGAACAATCTGCAGGAGCTTGTGGTATGTTGTTCTAGTTGACGCGAAGGGTCGACCTCTGATGGCCCATAGTCATTGCTTAACTTTATCCTCCCAAACCTTCTTGGGGAAACTATGGATTCGTTGCGGGCGATTTTCAAAACGAAGGGTGATGCCAAAGTCGCTTTGCTCTCACAGCAACGTATATCGCGAGCGAAAAAGATAATGACACCCTTTGTCCTGAGGCGACGGAAGGATCAAGTACGTGTTGAAGACTTTGAGTGTTGCCCGCAGTCGCTCAATTTTCCGCAGGTGCTCAAGGACCTCCCTCAGAAGACGGAACGAATAGAGTGGTGTGACATGACCGAGTTGCAGAGGTCCATCTATAACGACGCTCTGCAACGGTCCAGGAAAACCATTCTAGAAGTAGAATCCAACACACCCAGCACGTCTGGCACTTCAACCCCGAATAACGCGGTACAGTCGGGGAAGAAAAAAACAGCCAAGACGCCGCGTCCAAAGGGCAAGTACGCCGAGAACAGCTCCAACGTGCTTATGGAGCTCCGAAAGGCAGCCTCGCATCCCATGCTTTTCCGAAAGCTGTACACGGACCAGAGTCTAACGTCGATCACCAGACTGTTACTGAAAGAACCTGACTTTAAGAAACGTGGTGCCATATTTCAGTATGTAAAGGAGGACATGGAAGTGATGACAGATGCCGAGCTACAGTTTTTCTGTCAGGGCTACAAGGTGGGCCTGCCTTTAATTGACCTTCGAACCCCCGCTGACTCGTGACAAGTCGACGCGAAAGTTCGTTCAAGACGAAAAGTGTTACCTTGATGCCGGCAAAGTCACCATATTATTGCGACTCCTGGAGGACTATGCCAAGCAAAAGCGGAAAGTTTTGATTTTCTCCCAGGCAAGTAGAATCGCTTCGCAAAGTATGTGTCTGATCTGATGCACGACAGTTTACCCAAATTCTCGACATCCTCCAAGCCATCCTCAAGCAGAAGAATATCAAATATTCGTTGCTTACGGGTTCGACCGCTGTAGATGTCCGGCAATCACTTGTCGACGAGTTTACGGAGGACAAATCTATATCCGTCTTTCTCCTCTCTACCAAAGCGGGTGGTATGGGCATCAACCTGACAGCGGCCAGCGTTGTCATCATGTAAGTCGGGATGATGTCTGATTTGGGCCTCTCTAAACTGACTCTCCATGCAAGGTTTGATCAAGACTTTAACCCCCACAACGATCGACAGGCACAGGATCGTGCGTATCGGATAGGACAGAAACGAGACGTTGAGGTTGTGAAGCTAATAACGCGGGGAACGATCGAGGAAGACATGCTACGCTTGGGTGAAACCAAGCTAGCGCTAGATGAAGCAGTTGCAGGCGATACCGAGGAGACCGATGGTGACAAAGAGGAAGGCAAGCAGGAGAAGGAGATGAAGATGTCGCTGATGAACGTCCTGAGAAAACAATTGGAACAGCAAGACAGTAGACCTGGAACTCAAGTCCCCGCTTCCACTTGATGAATTACGCCATGACATGCTATCGCTATCGTGTAGTATACGTAGAACATACCCTCTGCGCTTTCCGTCGTTCAAGCAAAGACTGACAGACCACGGATCAAACGATCGACACTAGCGCGGAAGTAGTCGTTGTCGACGCCTTGCTCGCGAGAGTCCATGGGCACCAGTGGATTTCTGACGACATAATCCACGAAAGGGCCGCTGTAGATCTGTCGCAACACGAACCGCAAGCCGTCCGTAGATGGATCACTGAGACAGACGAACTTGTAGCCTGATAACGTTTCATACAGGTGAAGTTTGTATGCAGAGGTGCGGTAGCTTGTGAACTGTTCATCCCTGACCGAGCGGTCAGGTTGGGTTCAAACCACGACGGGATCTACTCACCTTCCGGACAGCTTCTTGATCATGTTGCGCAACGACAAAATGACACCATAGACAAGTTTTGCTTCTTCATCGAATGGAAGCGCGTTGGATTTGGACCCCTCTGAGGTTGTCTGTGAAGGAACGTTGATATCTTCACCGATCGCTACGACGAACCCTGTGGTGGAAGAGAGGGTGTTCCGAGGGCTGCTATAGGCAGAGGTATTGGTGGTGGATGTGTCGATGGCTTGTGGGGCGACGGCGCGAGAGACGGCATTGAGGATACCGCCTTCCACGGCGGGCTTGAGGTATTTGGTGCGGTGCCAGTCCTGATAGTAGACGCAGGCGCAGTGTCTGGTACGGTCGCGTTAGATTTCGTGCGTTTGGGTCGTTGCTGAGCGTACCTGTCAAAGATGTAGAGACTGTAGATGGTCATCTTGCAAGCTTGGGAATATATCTTATCGGTCGAGTCATCGTTCAACTCGAACTTGACCGTCATGGCGGACGTCGAACGACCCCAACAGCCCGACGTTGAACACGACGCTGAACCCGTTCCGCTGTCCTTTCCTGCCATCCTGCGTAACTCAAAGCTATCCGACCGATTTGCGCATCTCCACGTCTCGTCCGAGACCTCTCACCCTCGCCAGCAGAAAGAGCGACTAGAACCAGAAGGAAAGCGTTGGGTCAGACGACGAGAGAACGGTGGACTCCATCGATTTCCTTGCCCTCCTCGACTGACCCATCCACAGCCAAGTTCACGCACAACCCACACATCACACTCCCGACCAGCGTCGACTTTGCACATCCGCTGCAGGTCCCATCGTCTACGTTTCCGCACCCCCTGCCTACGTACCTGCCTCGTTCCGTTCTCGTTCCACCCGCTCACCCTCCTCCCACCATCCCATCCACGTCCTCCGCTGGCCTTTTCACCCTCTCTTTGCGTGGCGTGCGCCGTACCTTCCGTGCCCGTCCTTCCTCCGCTTACCTCGTGAAAGCCGTCGAGACCCACCTTGTAACATGGCTCGAAGGTGGGACCTACCTCAACCCTGACCAGTCCAAGGGTCTTCTGCACTTTCCCGGAGACCCCGTCGGCGGCAGGGAAGATATCAGGGAGGTCGCTAGGGAGGCCGGAAGACTTGTGTGGGCTGTCAAGGCAGATTCCGCTCTGGCAAGCCCCGCCTATCGTGATGGCGGGTTCGAGCGATACGTCGTCCATTGTGTCGCGAGGTGGTACGGCGTCGTCAGCTTCAGTACGTTACCTCCTTCGCATCGTATCACCCCTGTTGAGTCCACTCGTCAGGCAAGGAAACAGACGGTCACCGTCTCACGTATCTCCTCCGTCCTAACATCACCTGCCCAGATCCTCGCGTCAACGTAGGATCTCGAGTGCTTGACACCCCTCCTGCGACCGACGCCTCCGATTTCCACGTCTCCGATGCTAGCCTCTCCGACCCCAATACGGCAGACGCTTCTGACATCGATTCTCTCGCTGGTGATCTGCCCGCTGGCACTCGCGCGCTCTCCGATATCGAGGAATCCCGCCCTTCTTCCCCTGCCTCTTGGTCTGTCATCGGCGTGTCTGACCTTGCCATCAACTCGGAAGACGACGCGGACGAACGTGGTTTCGCAGCGTCGGTGGAATCCCTTTCTCTTTCCACCCATGCTGAGTCGGACGACCTTGCGACTTTGATGGCGGACACGACACTGATAAGCGAGAACTCGACGTCCGCTCGTGCCCGTGCCAACCGAGATCGCTTGCGTACTCTCTGTCCTCGTTCGACTTCTTCCCCTTCCCCGGCTCGCAGGTCCCCACATCGCCTATATAACGCTCGCGGGTTGGGTACGAGGCGCAAGAGGAAAAGCAAGAATGACAGGAAAGGCCTCGCTGGGGCCATGGGGGTCGACAATGGATCGTTTTACGATTATCTGTTTGCCTGAACGGTGTATAGATACATCAACGCTCATAACCAGTTTCCGGCCCTTGCTGCTTATATTGGTTCCGCGTGTATATATCTATCGTATGTGGGACCAGTGATATACAGTATTCCTCTACGGATCATGTAGCTGCTCAGATCGTCCATTTCTTCATTGTGTGAAGATCCTCGTCAACAAGTATAATGTCGATCCACCCAGGCGCTTCGTATCACCACTTCTCATTAGCTTGCGTCTTTCATGCCTCGAGAGCAAACTTACCACAATGTTCGTGATCGCCGCAAATACTAGAATGAATATCAAGTACCCCTTGGTTCGCGACACGCCCGCGTCCGAACTGAATGTACTCGACGAGCCTGTACCAGACAGAATGAGCGAAAGGAGCACACCCTAGATTAACGTGTCGTCAGCAACAACTGCGGGGAGGCTCCAAGCAACGACAGCTTAAAAGATGTCTCACTCACGTTCGACAACACCCACGTCAACAACACGTTCGTTCGCACGTTTGCATAGTAATCCATCGCAGCTTGCTCCTTCTCTCGTTCGCTCATCGCTTTGGGTTTTATCTTTCCCCGCACCCCTTGCTTGGTCTTCGCGTTCGCAACGTCGGCAAACTTGGCGGCACGCAACGACTCGAGGGCTTCCTCGTAGATCCCGTTCACATCAGCCGCTTCCGCAAGCATCTTGATGTCCACTTGAGAATGAGAGTCCTGCACGGCAGCTCCAAGGTCAGCGTCGGGTACTGTATCTTGTTTCGTTCCCCATGATATCTAAAAATGCGATACGACGTGAATCAAAATGAGACACAAGGCAAGGTGATGACACAGACATCGTTTAGATTCGAGTATGCATATCTGGGATGCGCAGGTCATTTGTGCCTGTACGAAATTATGAAACCTCACTCACATGCTCAAGATGCAAATATATGTCGGAGTCAGCAGCAGGTATTGCACGAAACTCGTCACGAGATGCCACGGATCGAACGCGAGCAGGCTACTCAATACATAGACTACACGACCGCAGTTCACGTTGAGAAAGACGCCCGATACACAATCAGCGAATCGTTCTGCGATTCCCGCCATACATCGAAACCTTACCTCCATATGTGACGCCAATGCTTAGCAATACGATGCCCCCTCCTGCCTGAGAGGCGGCTGCTATGCCGCAGAGCACAGACGCGATGATTAGGTAAATCATCAAGACAGCCAGAAAGATTGAGGCAAGCTTATACTTTAGATGAGCACTGGAATGCAGGCTCAATGAGGACGACTCGAGCGGAAATTGGCAAGACGTACGCTTTCGGCTTGTTCCCCATCGACATGAGGAAGCAAGCGATGATGATCGAAGCTAGGAAATACTTTGACGGGATAGGTTATCAGAACTGGATTGTAGGAAAAAGAACGCATCGTACTTGGACTATCGCATTGAAGTACTGGATGTTCGTCAACCCAAACGATTTGTCCTCCAGAGACGAACTCAGCACAACCTATTTGAAGTTGTGGTCAGCCAAATCTATGCTGCACATACAGCAATCGCAGTGGGCTGCTCACAAAGAATAGATAAAAGTTTCCCTGGGACAATCCAACTCAGTGTCGGACATGCGAACATTGGATCAAACTCACGATCCCAAACCACGAAAACACCATGTTGATGCAGTTGTACACTGTTTCCAAAAACAGCGTCATCTTCCTCCACGGGCTATGCCCACTCCGCATGATTTGACCGACATGCGCAATAGCATAGACTGTGGCGAAGAAAGAGCCATTTAGCCATCGCCGGCGCTGAGATATGAACTCTGGGAGCGATTCGGGGACGTCAGTCTCGCCGATGGCTCCTTTGACGTATTTGAGCACCCTAGAGAACAAACGGATGAATTATATTTCCAAGGACGTGAGATAAGAACCGTACCAGCTAGAATTGGATTTGGCTATCAGCTCGAAACAAAGAATACGCTAGAAGGCATGAATTCCGCAATTCTACAAGATAGTAAGTCGCTCACATCCTCAGCAAGATCTGTCACCCATCAGCATACGAGCGGGGCGTAGCGCAAGTCACCTACACATGTTTGACGTGAAAATATCCGTATCGCTGCCGTGGAGAACCTCGCCTTTGAAGTAGGATGCAAGAGGACCATGGCCATCCTTGTTGTTCTGCAAAGCAATATACCTGTGGCAATCCAATACGGTCAGAGGCAGCACTCTGGCGTCCTTGAAAGCATACCTGTAGGCGGAAAACGCGCCAGGCTATATGTACGTGAATCGTTGTTTTATATGCAGAACGACCATGTTCACCAGAACGCTGATATACCCAAAGATACTCTCTGTGGGTTTGTCCAAGATATTGCTCAACTTGTATTCAAAGTTCTGTGCGGCAACTTAGAACAATCAGCGCAAGAGGGCAAATTATGCAACCAGGTTATTTTACCCAAGGGGTTCAGGAGGTATTTCCAGTTCTTGCCCTTGTATGCCGCGATCTCTCCACAAGCACCACCAACGTTTGAGTTGACGTCAAAGGTTTTCCACAGACGATAGATGCTGTTATTCCCGGGACGAGTGCCAACGTCCAATAACACGCACACATTCGGCTATGACACACAAGTTAGTCGAGGTTTGTATGGATCCATGTTCCCCCACCTGTAACATTGGCGCAAAAGCATTAAAGAACCATCGGTGGCTGTTGATCTTCTTCTGGTTCTTTTCTTTCATGCAAAAAATGATTTGTGTGGGTACAATGCCTTTGTCCGGATACTTGAACTGGATGTTCGGATCCAATGCAAAGGAGGTCGTATATTCAAATAGATGGGCGGTTACTTCTTTGTTGTTGACAGTATTTTTCATGTGGTCCCCAGGTTGGTAAACACCGAGAAGGGTGAGGCAGTCGAGGACGCGAGGATGAACCTTCTTTCGTCCATCTGCAACGATGCAGACCACGACCTGCAATGTAAGTACCGTCAACCCGAACAGATGGGTAGGTCTTCGACTCGGACGAACCTTTTTCCATGCGTCTGGTCCCCAGGTTTGTGAGTTTTTACGGGAACAGAGATGTGCAATGTTCCGCATTACACCATACACAGTCCTGCAAAACAAAACCTCGTCTTCCTGTATACAGCTGCATGTTAGCGTGCCCGACAAGGGAGACAACTCGGTTTAAACACACATTGTACATAGTAATAACAATAAACAATTCTGTAGTCCGCCCGCTCTCGTTCTGACGAAGAAAGAACTTTTCTTTCTCGAAGTCATCGGGGTCACAAGTAACGGCGGTATACCTGGTTTTGGTCATTTCTGGTTCTCCGCGATATGGCAGAACAAGCTTCGGTGGGACATTGAGATCGACGACCAAGTTGCCGTTGGTGAGTTGAACGCGTTTCTTTTTCAGCCTGCGCCGTACGCGACCAATGGGGGCGGGTCCAAAGTGCATAGTCCCGAATGGCGTTTCGGATTCGACGGAGGCGGACAAAGAAGGAGTCTTTTCGCCCTCTTGTGTTCCATCATCTTCATCCGGAACGTCTGCATACTGGGATATGTCGTACTCGTTATTATAGTCGTCGTCATCTTCGAATTTTTCAGGAACATGACTGGGGTCATGTGAATAGCCGGTGTAGTGTGCAACATTGTTCTCGTCGAGTCTATAGTCTTCGTCGTCGCCAAAAGGGGTCGGAGAACGTGATCGTGGCGGACGGTAGGTTTGACGTGGATATACGCCCGAAGCGAACGCCTCGGCATCGTGCTGAAAGTGATCCAGGGTGTCGTTCTGTGGCACGGAGAGACCATTTACACCGTATGAAGCGTATACGGTTGTTGTCGAGCTGAAAGGAGTACCGACGACATGAGCGGAAACGCTGGGTGGTGGCTGGGGCAGGGAACGGTTGGAATACTGAGTGTCCTGGCTATACTGGGAGAGAGGACGCGTATCCGAATGGTCGGTGTAGAATGAGTTGGGTCTCGAGTGAGGGTCGGTGAACGGATCGTGGTCATGTGCGGATGAAGAGGGGTCGTCAAGCTCGAGAGTTTCGCCGGTCATGATGGTGGGCAAGAGTTGGCCTGGCTGATATCGCTCTGGCGGCTGTCTCGGCTGTGGTTCTTGTTCGACCGAGCTGCAGCGTGTGGTGAGCGACGCCATGGTAGTTCAGAAGAAATAGTACCTGTAGCGCTGCTCGTCGTCGTGCTCGGCCGGGGGTTGTTTTCGTAGGGCCATCGTGGGTGAGCGCGGTGGACGAGTCCACTTTGAACCAGAGCACGTCTCGGTCACGTGGGATTGACACTACACGCGTAATGTGACAGGAGCAGGTCCATGACCGTCTGCCATGTCCGAGTCGATGCCCAGTCCGTGGATTCGTGACTACCTCGTCGACATCGCAGAGAATCATGGCGCACAGCTCTACAACGCCCCAGTATCGAACAAGAAAAAGAAAGTCCAGATCATAGACGTACGTTCCTCGTCAGTGCGCTCGCCAGTCCTGACGCGTTCCCCTAGCTGCTCACTTACCATGAAGACAGCTACGTCTGGGCTTGGATATCAGACAAGGATTACAGAGTGTCCGTACGCATCTCAAAGGATGCCGCAGAACATTACAAGAGGTCAGTTAGACTCACGCCGTCCGTACGTATCGCCTCTCAGTTCTAGTAACAGTGCCAATCACCGCAGCGTCGTCGACTCTCGTTTCTTCCTCATTTTTATCTCTGACTATCGCCCTATGTTCTCTCCGCGTCCTCTCGGTCCAAATGCGTCCGGAAATACGACCATGTCCCACATATCGCTGGACGTTGGTTATGTCTCTCAGTTAGGCATCGGTGGACACCTGTTTGGTAACCCCCGTGATCTTGAGGCGGACGCGAACATGAAAGAATGGGTCCTGGGTCTCCGCCAGGACGGTGGGGGTGGGTAAGTTCACGCATATATCCAGGGGGTCTGGTTGAATGACCTTGTTCAGAAACGTCTTGAAGCTTCGTAAACAGCAAGTCTCGGTGCAGAACAAGAAAACGCCACCACCCCCACCCCCCCCCCCCCCCCCTCCCTTCTCAAAACCTCCCACCCTCCAATACCAAAAACCTAAAGTTTCCGAGGAAAACCAAAACCCACACGACCCCAAGACTTTAATCGGATGTA
>JBBPLN010000030.1:0-62397 GCA_038089815.1 Sutorius eximius | reverse complement strand
GGATCATGTCATTCCCAGTCGCTGTCTTCGTCCCCCTCACCCTCCTTTTCTTCCTCGTCTTCCTCCTCCCCCTCTTCGTCTTCTTCCCCCTCATCTTCTGCATCAACTACCCCCGTACTGCTGACGTTTCCAGAAACGACGTCGTAGCTCTCATCGCTGCTCTCCCTACGACTTTGTACCTGCGAAGATGGTAACGACATGTCATCCGACACGGACGTCGTCCTGGGGGGAGGGGCGAGTGTGTGTTGAGATGACGCCAGTGGGTTGGCAAAAGAGTTGTCGTTGTCGTTCGAGACGGACTCATCCTCGTCGTCCTCCCAACTGAAATCGTCTTCGTGCTCCGTAGTCGCTGTTTCGGGAGTTAGCAGCCTTGCATCTAATCCAGTAAAAGGGCATACCTTGTAGTAACGCTTTCCGCCTCGTTTCCTCTGACTCGATTTGGTGCACTCGGAAGAAGTACCTCACCCAAAATACTTCTTCGGGCATGAGTAATGGTACTGACAATAGGAATGAAGTAGCTGTCACGCTAGAAATGAATGAAATCATACCGAGTGCATCGAAAGTAGCCTGCAACGCCGCTCCATCTGAGGGATCCGACAACGCCTCCGCAATGCGCTCTCCCCACACTTTGGTGCCAAACCCATTCCCGCTCGCTTCGCTTGCATCTGCCCAGGCCAGATACGCCTCCTTGGAGGTATCCACAGCGGGATCAAGCTTGATGATCTCGGGATTGCTCCTGAGCTGCTTCAATAGCGACTCGGCGCGCGTCGCAACAGCCCGACGCGCATCCTCCGACGGACGCCTCGATGAAGGTCCAGAATCAACTTCCTTGCCCTTGCCCTTGGACGCCGACCCATCTGCGCCCGCCGCCAAGGTAGGCAGCATCCAGATATCCACACCGTCCCAGACAACGGGCGCCCCCGCGGAGCCCTCCTCGGGCGGAATAACCTTGACCGCCTCCTGCAGAACATCCCCGACCTCCTTCACCGCCTCGCGGAGCAGCGCCTCGCTCTTCTGCACGTACTCCTCCGCCTGCGCGCGCGTGATGCCCTGCACACGGCGGAACTCAGAGGAGAGTGTGCTCCCCAACTGCGTGAGGTCGATATGCTGTGCATTCCTCAGACCGTCGGGGAGTTGTGCTTGGACGGTGGAGACGATATTGGGCGGGATCGACAACTGGAGACGGGAGAAGATGGACTGGGCCGTGGCCGTTGTCGATGACGAGCCAGAGGCATCTGTTTCCCCGCTGGGTTCGGCGCTCGCAGGACGCGTCGGATCCGCGGTGGGTGTTTCCGCAGACCCCTCAGCGTCACTCCCTTCCTCGCCGTCCTCCGCTTCAGATTGGCGTGATTGTTCCTCCGCAGTAGCTAGCTTCTCGATCTCGCGCTGGGCCTGCGTAACGACGTGGCCCAGGTCTCGCCGAGCAGCGGAGAGTGCCACCTCACTCTGTTGTGCAGCGGCCGTTCTCAGGACACGACCAGACTAGTAACTGTTCCATGCGTACCTGTCTCCTGAACCCTCCCCAGAAACGCCCGAGCTGCCCGATAACCTGGGATACCTCTTCGTTGAGGCTTTGGTCGGGCTGTCGTTCACTCGTAGGCGGGGTATTCGTGCCCGTACCGGTGATGCCGTAGGTATCAAGGAAGTTCATGATGGTGCGGGACAGCTGTATGGGGCAGATGTCGCTGGTATGTTAGTGGTATCCAAATCAGGCAACTTGGACATGGTAGAAAACATGTTGATTTTGGACGAATCCATCGCAATAATTAAGCCTGCCGTTCACCACGATCGCAACTACGTAGCGTATTCGTACACTCAACCACACCTCACAACTTCATAAACGATGATGCAGAGGCATTTTGGGAATTTACGCGCTGACGGAAATTTCTGAGAGGCGAGGCGTGGCATAGTCTTTGATGGAACTTGTCAAATCCACAGGAGCTGCCTTTGGCAACGTGAGCTTGTGGGCACGACACTGGGCGAGGAAATCCGTGAACATCTGGAGGATCGGGTCAGAGGCGACATGTATCACACGGGGGAAGCACCAACCTCCATGGTATCCAGCGGGCCACCAGCACTCTCGGGGTGGAACTGGACACCCCAAACCTTTTTGCCAGACTCCGCGGTCGACTTGATACCTTCGACCGAAGAATCGTTGCAGTTAATGAAAAATGGCTCCCATCCTGCTGGGAACGGATCAGTCAATTTGAGTGCGTATTGATGGTTTTGGCTAGACATCATTCCGATCAGTCCGGTCTCTACAGAATAGTCATCCTGCAATACACACCTTGTGACATAAACACGACCAGCCTTGATGGAGCCCGAGGACGCGAGAGCAAGAACGGGCTGGTTGTGTCCACGGTTCCCGAAGGTCATGCGGTATGCCTCTAGACCCGCGGCCATGCCAATGATCTGGTGACCCATACAGATACCAAAGACAGGCTTGTCCCATTCCTGAAGAGTCTTGCGGAGTTTCAAAGTCGCATCCATGCAATGCGTAGGGTCACCAGGACCATTGGTAAGGAAGAGACCGTCGTATTGGTCGCGGATAGAGTTGAAATCAAAGTTCCAAGGAAGTACAGTTACGGCGGCGTTTCGACGGATGAGGGAACGAAGGATATTGGCCTTGGCACCGAAATCGAGGACAGCGATCCGGACATCCCCAGTGGGATTGAGATAGTACGGAACTTTTGTGGAAACTTGATCAACGAGGTTTTCGGTGGAAGGGTCCCAGTATTGTTCAGGGGCCGGCGGAGGAGCCGAGGCATCAGCGCCGATGGCAAGACGGCCAAGGGTGGTTCCTTGGTCACGCAACAAGCGCGTGATCTCGCGCGTGTCCACGCCAGTGATACCGGGGACATTAAAGCGGCGACACCAAGAAGCGAGGGATTCGACTGCAGCATGGTGAGAAAATTTCTCAGCGACGTCCGCAACCACGACTGCACTGCATTGAATTCCCTCAGACTCCATTACGACACCGACATCTTGCGAGTTGACGGGAGCCTTGTTGTTGGGAACCCCATAATTTCCAATGAGTGGGGTGGTGAAAACAAGAATCTGACTCCGATACGAAGGGTCAGTCATCGACTCGGTGTCTGTGAGTAATGTCAAATGGGGTTTGACCGCATCCAAAAGAAACCTACAGGAGGTGATTGAGGTCGAGAAGACGGTCTCTCCAAAGGTGCTCTTGGGCGCTCCAAAAGATCTGCCGTGGAAAGATTGGCCAGTTTTGAGATGTAAGACAGCGGGTAAGGCAGTATTTGGGCCAGCATGGGTAGCAAAGCCACGTGCGAGGATTTGTTTTCGGATCAGAGTGCGAGCAATCATGGTTGATCGAGACCTTTTTCAGAGGCTCAAGAGAGAGAAGACGAGATCAGAGATATAACTACAAAATGATCAGAACAAAGAGCAGAAAAAAGTCTGTTGTACATACTCGTCGCGAGTGCTCTGCGTGAATATCATGTACGAGCTGGGAGGCTCAGCGACGAGAAGAAAATTCGGGTGTGATGAGGGGCGATTCCAAGAGAGTTTTTATAACGAGTCAAAATTTGCGATTGTTGATGAGCATCACGTGACGATCTCGCTTATCAGATCTCCCAAAACTTTGTACAAAACCGCCTTGCATTACCTCTTTTGGATGGGCTGGTCACCAGGCAATCTTTGTGACGGTGTCACACCAAGAGTGTCCCAGATAGGGTACCCAACACGCTAGGACAGCCTCATAAATAATACTCCTCCACCGTGGCTTCCCTGGCTCACCCGTTTGCGCGCGCCTCCATGCGATCTCTGAGCACTTTTTGTGTTTTCCTTGTATTCTTTCAGGTCACTAACGTCGTCTCACTTGACCCCAATGTAGTCATCATTTCAAGCAACGATCTCGACCCATCCAACCCAAACCGTTCCAGTGCACTTTTTTTGAGAACACCAATGACCTGCTCGGAAGCCACGTCGACTTGTACTGAACTCCAAGAGATGCTCCTTCCCCCTCCAAAGAACACTGGGTTTACACCGGAAAATCTAACGTCTGTCCTTGCTTCCGAGAGACATGGAGCAGTGTTGGCGCTTGGCTCTAGCGTCTGGATCGCAAGAAAATGCATGTCTCTGTCATTCTTTCCCTGGTATTTGTGTTCAAATGTTCCTTAGTCGGTGGCTGCGCGACGTTCATTGTGGGCGGCTCAACCTCATATGGCGATGGCACGACTGAACTGTCGTCACATTTGCCCGCGCTCTGCACCAATTCGGCCCCACTGACGCGCTCTAATGTGACGTCCTATGACACCACCAGGCAGATCGACGTATCGACACCCAAAGCTGGTGTTCTTCGTGGCTTCCGAGACAAGTTCACGTGGCGTTTCCTGGGAATCAAGTATGCAGAATCTACGGCCGGCTTAGGCCGTTTTCAGCCACCTACGCCTCTCAGTGTGCCGTCTCATGCAATACGTACGGCTTTTGCTTATGCTCCCTTTTGCGCTCAGGTATGATTCATCCAAATTATGTGCCCTGTTTGCTGTCTTGATGCGATTTCGTAGCCCCCCGACGTCGATAATGGGCATGTGCTGTATAGCGAAGAAGATTGTCTATCTCTGAACGTTTATTCTCCCATAGTTGGTGGAAATGCTCTAGATGATTCACCGAAACTCCCTGTAATGTTCTACAGTAGGTTCCTGTTCTGTCTCTCATGCTTTCCTCATGATGTTTCGTGTGACTAGTGCACGGAGGTGGACTCAATACTGGAAATAGTGGACCATTCCGGTACAATATGACAACCAATGGGTATGTTGGAAACTCGATTTCGAACATTTATGATGGCACCAACTTGGTGTCGTATGGAGGTGTCGTCCTCGTCACAATCAACTACCGCCTCACTGCCTTCGGATGGTTCAACGCATCAAACGCTGCGCTCAAGGATACACTGCTTGCGTTACACTGGGTGCAAGACAATATCGAAGCGTTCGGTGGAGACGTAAGGCTACATATTTATCTGCAAAATTTCAGTTATTATACAATCCTTAGCCAACAAAAGTATTGGTGTTTGGTGAGTCGGCTGGCGGTACGATGACTAGGTACCTCCTTGGAACAAATCCAAAATATACAGAAGGCCTTTTCAGTGAATCCACTTTTGCTCCGCTCTTGGTACACTCTGATGCATATCCAGGCGCTGCTATCCTGATGTCTGATTTCAGTATAGCCAACCCTTTTACTCACCAGAACTTGCACTGAGTGTATCGCTGATCCTCGCAAAGGATGTTGGCTGTGCATCCAACGCCTCGGCTCTGCTTTCTAACGTAGATGCTACTTGCGTTCAGCAGATACCTGCTGACAACCTGGCACTAGCGGCCTACAACCTGGGGATCTCCTGGGACATCGTTGTCGACGGGGACTACGTCCTCAATGACATCGTAGGTAGCATCCGAGATGGCGTGTATGCCCGTGTCCCCACCCTCTGGTCATCGACCAAATGTGACTTCTGTTACTTCCTCCCCAGTACACTGTCCCCCGTTGCACCACCACCCATCTACGTGCAGACGCTCCCACTTTACTTTAACCAGACCCAGATCGCCAGTATCCTGAATGAGACGATACTTTACCCGTACGAGGTGGCGGCGGGAGAGGGAGGGATGTCCGGCGCAGTGTTGACCCTTGCACAACTGTTGACGGATTGGGTGGTACTCTGCTCGTCGACATTCCTTGCCGCACTAGAATCGAATACGACCAACTCGGGGAATGCCTACCATGTCATCTTCGCTACTGGCCTCGGATCCCCCTTGACCCCGAACCCGAGTATGTGTCATGGTCGCGTCTGTCATGCCGACGAACTCTACTTTGTGTTCGGGACGGCGGAGACGGATGGGCTGTATCAGCCATTAACGGAGGAACAGATCGAAGTGACGCGGGATGTGATGAAGCGGTTCGCAGAGATGGCGTGGAGTGGGACTCCAAATTATGCGGGGGCGGAGGTAGTATGGGAGGGGTATGGAGGGGGCAACGAGGTGGTGGTAAATGTGACGGACAGTATACGGTATGGGTATCGTGCGGCGCAGTGCAGTTTCGTCAAGAATGCGCTGGGCTTGGTGTATGGATATGGAACGTACTAGTCAGGACCAAACCCTCGGTGGATGCAAATAAATTCCACAAATTCGATGACCGACGACTCACTAATGTCCGTGCTACAATGTTCACCAAGAATCACCAGGGCAAAGGTAGTTCTGCCACTGCACTAGCCTGAGGAAGAGCGTCATTGCTATGCCCGCTAGCCAGAGGTCGACACTAGAGGGGTCGGAATCGGAAGTTTTGTCGATGCCGACACGGACATCGGTATTCATACTGACATAAGATGGTGCTCTGATTCTCAATGCAGAGACGAATGTAAAGAAGAGCGTAAGAAGACTGGATGTAGACGTAGATCAATTCGATGACAACAGGCAAACAAATGGCGTGAAAAGAGTGCACCTGAGCTTGGTAAACATGGGAGATGAATCCCTGAGACGACTCCAAAGGATTTCTCGGCAACTACTAGGCTAGGGTAATAAAGTTCATCCACATACGCTTGAAGGACTGGAATCACCAGCCATCCTTACGCAGCAGAAAAAGCCTTCAGTTAAACCATCGAACGAGATTGGGCTGCGGGGAGTTTGCAGGTACGTACATGTATCCAGGCGATCAAAAGCCCAAGTCGAAAGGCTCAGGTTCTTCGCAGGGTCCGGGTTGGTGGTACTGTAGGAGTCATTCGCCTGCAGTGTGCCGCGACTCCGCTGATATGGATAAGTCGGTTGGCATGGCCTAATATTGTTGCACCACGAATGGTGGGTGTCGCTTGCCTCCTACGACGACGGGACGGTGGCAATTCATCCACAAATCTCGAATAGAAGGCGCACTCACTACTAGCCACTGTCTTCGAGTCAACCCTATTTCATTCCTTTTGTAGCGCCAATGGGCAATCGTTTCCTCGACGCCACGAACTGAACCGGGGAGGCGAGCTTGAAGAGATGGGTCGACGAAACCCACACACAAGTCCGTATGGCGTACCACATGCGGTTCCCTTCCCATCGGTGTTGGACTTTCCAAGTGCTCCCGGTGCATGGTGGATGGTTATTTATCGCCCTCAGTCACCGTGGTCAACTCGACGTCCCGAAGGAGGCGTCCTACTCATCTGGTTGATGGGCTGACCATACGTCGCCTTCGCCCCGCATGCGTACGACAGACGTCCGTTTTAGACGCAAGCATCCGCGCCCTTTCATTCCTGTGAAGAACCCCCAACCAAACGCTTCTCACACTTGCTTCCACCTGACGGAATGACGAACACAGGATACCCATGGTGCACATCGTACGGTCGACTAACGATGACTCGCGCGTGACGCCGGACCGACACAACTCCTTTAAACCGAAAACTAGCATCCACCTTGGCCCGTAACACCACGAGCTGGGTCTCTTGCATTGGGAGCATTTCATTTTGTTATATGCTGGTTAGCCCGGCGTCAAGGCCTCAAGTCAATCCGGATCGCATAAACCCAAAATTTGCCACGTCTACTCGACAAGCCTCTTATCCACAAAAAAGAAACCTGGGACAGCTGGGTATGAGAACGCCATCTTCTTATTACCCATCCCGGTGGAACCGCGCCAATGCCACATCCCGCACGAGATCTCGCACCCGTCAAGGTCATGAGATCCTTCAAGTGACAATTAGATATGATACTCGACAACCACACGACACAAACAGCCATGGAACAACATAGATACGACTTGATCGGTATTTTAAGATCCGTACTCGGGGGAAAGCAACATGCGGTGTAGTCTGTATAATTAGATAGAGAGGAGAGCGAGCTTCATGATCATGTACACACTAATATTCGAGGAAAATCAAATCAAGACAATGTAAAATTACGCCAAGGGTTGGATGAAGTCATGTATAGATCCGTGGGGGGGAAGACCGACAAGACTAGCCCTTGGATCTCGACAAGAGACTCCTGCGCTTCTTCTTCGTCTCCAACACAGATCCCGCCCTGCGTCCCCGGGGGATATGTCCCGACCCCACACCCTCCTCTTCCTCAGACGACGACGACGACGACGACGACGACGACGACTCTTCCTCAACCACACGCTTCTTCGTCTTCCCGTCGTTCACGGACTTGTTCGCAGGTGTGGGCAAACTAGGCGAAAACAACATCGTCGCCCGGGAAGCCAGACTGGACAACGACCGATACCGAGCGGGCACCGACGCTTTCTTCTTGGACGCCTTCATCACACGCTCCTCCTCCTCCTCCGTCGACTCTCCCCTCTCTTTCCCGTTTAACAGCACCGGCGCTGGGGTGTTCTGTTGAGAATACGGAAAGGGTATCTGGCTAGCCGAGAGATCGAACAGCCGTTCCTTCACCTGTGGTCTCCCAGCCCGACCGGAGGCGGCAAACTTGCGCGACCGGCCCTTGGTGCCCTTGGGAATGTCCTCCGGCCCGGGACTGGAAGACATCAGCTCATCGATGCGCGCCGACGGCTCGTCCAGGTCGAGTTCCAGAGAAGGCGACGACGCCGGCTCAGCGAGCGCTTCCCACCTGGTAGGAGCGTCGCGGACCCCATTCCGCGTAGCACCGTCCTTGGAACCGCTCTGCAGTGCATCTGACCGTTCTCCAGGCCGTCTCGCGGGCGTCCTGGTAGCCTTGCCCGTCTTGGTTGCAACTTTGGACCTGTGATTCAGCAGCGCCACAGCCGCAGGCGTGCTCGTGGCAGGCGGAAGGGAGCTAAACCGTGGACTCTTGCGCGTCGACACCGGCTCCTGACTCGCAGGCGTCTCGATGGCCTTTTTCCGCGACTTTCCTTTTCCTGGAAAGGGGGTCGCCTCGTCCGTGGCCTCCGAGAGCAACTGTCCGAGAAGGACAGGGCATTCAGCTTCATCGCTGAGGACTTTCCCGTTGCGAGTCTTGATCCGTTTCGACACTCCCGACATTGGAGTCGGTCGAACCGTGCCGGAAAACAAAGAGCCAATGTCTTCAGGGGGGGCTTCAATGGGATCGACGTCCGACGGGCGTGGTGCAGTTGGAGGTTCCAAGTCATCCGCGGGTTCTATCGGGTCGACTTCCACCTCGTTGCGGGACTTGGAAGCTCCTTCTTGATTGGATGCAGGTTCGAGGCTTGTTCGTTCTAACTCCTGGGGCTCCTTGTTAGGCGGTGGCACAGAAGTTGAAGTCTGTTCTCCAGTAACACCAGCCGCACGCTTCTCCATCGACTCGTGGTCCACGTCCATGCGATCCTCGGATCCCACATGCGTCTCTTCACTACTCCCGTCATACTGTCCATCAACAACGGGGGGATGGGCGGAACCCCTCATGCAGACACCGCCTTCGCCATCCTGGTGTTTATCAGACTCTGTGTGCTTGCTGGAGCCCTGTACGACAGGTAGCGGGTTGTTCGGGACGCCCTCGACCGAACGTGAGGAGGAAGGCGACCTAGATTGGGACTCCTCGTCCTCGTACTCAGAGTCGGAAGAACGCTTGGTTTGCATAGTCAATCGCCGTCTCGACCGAACAATTTCCTCGTCATTGTCCTCTTCCAGTTCGGCCTTGTCTTCTTCCGAGTCAGAACCAGAGCCAGAGTCCCCAAGGATGCGATCAATGACGTTCAGGACGCTTTGGTTCCTCGGCGGCGCCGGGCCACGAACGACAGCCTCTAAGTCATCATCGACAGGCAAGGGCTCGTCGTCCGGCGTCTGTTGTCCGCGGGGAACTGGTATTTCCTTGTATCTGGTCTCTCCCTCTGATATCTCATCAGAGCTTTCCGAGCTGCTCCCTTCGTCTCTGCTTTCCACTGTTACTTCAGAGACGTTGGAATTGGTAGGAATGGTCGGCGTTTTGGGTGGAGAAGCACTGGATGGCAACGATGCCTCGCGTGATGGAGCTCCCTCAGTCGGCGTGACATCCAACGAAGGCTTGGACGTGACTGATGGAATTGATGTTAGGTCAAGAATGGAAAACGGAATGAAATGTCGACCTTTTGAATCGCGAAGGAGACCTTCAAGTTCTTTGATCAGCGATTGTTGGTCATCCATATTGCCTCCCATGAGCTCTTCCAATCGCTCTCGAATAGCGCCGGGGCCTTTCAAAACAGTGGGACAGCAATAGCGTATGTGGAAGGGTTCCCCAAGGCAAATAGGACACCGCGGACCATTCAGCTCCGAAGTCTGTGGTGGTGGTCCACTTGTCGCAGCGGCGGGCTCAGGTCTGCGCTCGGCAGGGGCGCTCGGCGCTTCGTTGGCAGGGGTACTCGCATTTTGCATCGCCAATGCACTCGAAGATGCGGAGAACTTTTTGGTATCTTTCTTTACGGTCTTTCGCTTCGCAGGCAGTTCAGGCGGTAAGATCTCGCTCGCTTTAGACAGGAAACCAGACAAGATTGCTGCTGCTACTTCGGACCGCACACTGGTACTTGCACTCGTCTGAGGGATAGCTATGCTAGCATTCATAAGTTTTTAATGCTTCCGAGTCGGAGGCCACTTACAAGCACAAACCATTCCCTTGGGTGGCTTTATTCTTTCACTCTTACGAGCTTTATTCGGCGTTATTGAAATCGCTATCGAGTGGATCGAGACTTACTCTGTGATACATCATCCCCCTCACCCATCATTTTGGGTTTTTCTGATGCTGGAATCCTATTAGTACACATCTAGTTCCCGAACTGTCGACTTCACCTGGTTGAGAAGAAGCCTCGTTTACTGGTTCGTTTGGTTGGCTAATCGACTGATCCGTACCTAGGTCGCGTTTCACATCGGTAAATCAACGAGCCATTACAAACTTCAACCGGAATCATTACCATCTCGGTCGACGGCTGAGCATCGAATCAGCATCAACTTACAGCAACTGATTCATCGCAGTACAACTTACGCGCAAAAGACTTCCTTGTGCCAGCGCCGTCGTCCTTTTTGCGTTTCTTTTGCAACTTGGCCACCGGCTCAGATGTTCCAACGTCCCTTGATGCGCTCGTCCCCGCCTACACAAACTCGGGTGTGATCAAATGCGCTCCAACTGTGACACAATCTTACCTCGCTTGTACGATCCGACGCAGCAGACTTCTTGAGCTTGAATCTCGGCGCATCAGACACCTTGGCCGGAGATACTTGAACGGCCAGAGCGGGCTGCACATCCTTTGCCTTCGTCGCCTCCTTCTTGTGTTTTTTCTTTGGTGGCTCCTCTGTGCCCACCGGTTTGGGAGCAGCAGCAGACAGTGCCTTGGACGCGCGTCGCTCCGTCGGCTTTTCATGCGCCGCCAACGCAGCAGCGTCAAACGACACCTTGCGCTTCCTCGCAGACGGTTCGGACGTCTCCACCTCCACCATACCGACCTCGGGACGCACACGTTGTTCGGCCGACTCGCTTGCTGGTTGTTCCAGAGGCTGCTGGACGATACCACGTGAGGGAGCCTCATGAGGTTCTACTGGGGTAGGTAGACTCACGGGTGCGACCGGTGGTGGCACAACGACACCCCGAGACGCGCCGACCGTCACCTCGACGTCCACAGACGCAGCCGACTTGACAAACACGCAAAACGCCTGAAAATCGTCGTCTGCGGCAGACAACCAAACAAGTCTACATCAGCGCGTTGGACGCATGGCGTAGTCGCGTACGCACCGTCTTCGAGATCGAGCAGGGCGTGGCTCTCTGCGTGTTTGAGCGACACGTCTGTTTCGCGTCCCAGGCCGAGTTTCCGCCGGACGACGTCCTTGAGCTCGTCGAGGGTGCGTTCTGAGAAAAAGGGGATGAGCGCGTTTTGCGTGGGTCGACGAGGCGATCACCATTGAATACTCTTGCAAACGTTCTTTTTTCTGTACGATAAACGATGATGACCGGGTCGCGCTCGGACGGTGGCGCGTGGTCGGACATGGTGAGTCCGGGGAAACGTGCAGAGACGAGGAGAGTCAACACGACTACCACAATTACATAATGAAGAGGTATCTTTGCACGAGTTGAGCGGACATGAATTCACGAGAAACAATCTAGTACGAGACAGGTAGAAAGACCGAGTATCACGTCCAACCAGCGATATAAGCTTACCCCCAATATCAAAAGAGTGAAACACGCATGGAGAGAAAGGTAATAGTCTATGATAGGGATAGGTTTTCAAAGTCCACGATCCAATGCAAGAAGCGAAACCGGCGTAACATTACAGATCGAGAAATCAAACGTCAATCTCCCAAACATCTAGCGGTGTTACATCGTTCACAGCTCCTGGAAAGGCATGAGTGCATTACCGAAAAAAGGAACGAAGGAGACGTACAATCATGTTGAGGTTTCCAGACAACAAACCTAGACGTCCTGGATCAGCAAAGCCAAACGTCGGACAGAAAAGAGACGCACGATTCTCCAAGATACATCCGTCAGGGATGTCGATCCGCTGGCCCTCGTTGGCAACAACAATGACGGTCCCCCTCAACGTGACATTCCTTCCAAAGTAGACATCCCCAGTAACCGTGAGGTGGTCGAGCTCGATGATCTTGGGGATCTTCTTGAACCGCTTCTGGAATTGCTGGATCTTCTTAAAGTGATCACCAAGCTTGATGACGGGGGTCGTCTCGAACATCCGACTCTCGTTCAGGACGAGCTGTCCGTGTTGTAGAGAGTAGATGTCACTCTTGATGAGGAGCAAGTCCGAGCAAGACTTGACAGGGAGGAAACGCGAACGAGGCACGTTGATACCGTGTCCGTTCTTGAAGTGTTTGATGGCAGCGCCAGCGGCGGTCTCGAGCTATGGTCCCAGCTCAGCAGCGAACAATACTGTGGTCGACCGAATACATACCTGAACGACAGCCTGGCCGTCGTCGTTGGTTTTGGGGTTGATGATGATCTCGAGTTCCATGCCCTCGGTCTCCATGATCCTCTTGAGGGCTGAAACGCAGTCAATGTCCATTCAGGACAGGTTTCTTGAATGCTCACCTTTGAGGTTGATCCAGAGGTTGTTAGTGTTAAAGATCTTGAACTTGCGGATCGACTTGAAGTCCTCGACGTGTTCTGAAGGGACCTGAGCAATCTCAAGAAGACGGACGCAGCCATCGTAATCGATGAGCGTTCCACCCTTGATATCAGCCTTGGTCTTGTCGGTGACCTCCATCAAGAACTCGGAACCAGTATCGATCATGTGCTTCAATATCTTCTCGTCGACACTGACATTCATCGGTGAGCGCAAGCGAGGATGCGTAGCAAAGAAACATACACGGCACCCAAGTTATCCGAGTTGGACACGAAAAGGTACTCCTTGCCCGCTGCGAGAAGCTGGTCCAGCACACCAGAGTGGTAGAGTGCATTGTAGAGGTCACCGTGACCGGGAGGATACCAGTGCTTCTTGTCGTCGTCTGCGCGTTTGGGGCATGGCAAGAGGGTCTCCTTGTAGATCCGGGGGTACCGCGACTGGTTAAATGTCGTGATGCTGACTTGCTGGTTTGCATACTTTTTGATGATGCGGAGGGTGTCCTCGTGCGTGTTGAACGAGGTCATGAGGATGAGCGGGACGTTGACGCGACAAGTGGTGTTGAGGTGCTCGATCTGTCGGACCGTAAGGTCGAGGAAGGTCATGTCGTCCTTGACCTCGAGGGCGCTCTTTGCACCGGTCATACCTAGATGCCGGGTGATCAGGACGATCAAAGAAAGTCCGAGAGAAGACGTACCCATGGAGGTACCGAGACCACCGTTGACTTTGAGGACGGCGAGCTTATCGAGGTTAGATCGGTCCTCGGGTGCGCTGAGCGTGTCATACGGAACGATCTGATCCTCTGCGGGAGATTTGATGCGATCCCAATCGCTGAACGTCGAGGACGATGAGACCGGGAACGACAGCGCGTAAAAGGAGATACGCACAGATCGACGCTCTTTGCACGCTCGGAGAGATACCGGGTGAAGAGGTAGAAGAAGGCCTGCATCTCGGTGTCGAACGCCTGGCGATGTCCGGATCAGCATGCGGAGGGGTACGGGTGTGTCAGACGCACCTTTTTCGTGGCAGGATCCTCGACGGTGCCGACGAGACGGCTGATCTCGTTGCGCATGGCCTTGGCGGCGACGCCGGTGGTGGCGGTCTTGAAGTCGATGTGGCTGCTACCACGCATGCGGGCGTTGAAAGAGTCGGCGCGGGGTGCTGCTAGGCTAGCCATCGTGCTGGTAAAGGGATGAGGAGGGACGAGGATGAGGAAGGGGGTACGTACGGAGAGTGCGGTATATGTACTGGTCGTGTCGTGATGGTGGACAAGATTTGAGGGTCAGAAGGGGATCGATTGAGGGTGCTCTTCGGCTTGTGGTGACGCTTAAGAAGTTCCAAGCCGAGATCGATATGATTATGGAGTGTCGCGGGCAAGTCCGAACTTAGGTCCTGCACTTCCTCCGGGATGACGAGGTCGCACACGGATCTGCGATGGACTTTGCCTGTTATATTTGACCACCCAGCGCTACGAGAGGAGGGCGAAGGCGGGGAGGTAGGACGGTTGGGGGACTGTCTCAGATGTACGGTGAGGGGTCGACGTTGAGTCAAGTTCGGTTGGCAAGACGAACGTGCTTGCATCAAAACGTCTTCCTGGACCCAACCGGGTTCCCTAGGCTCGACAGGGACGGTAACGAGAGTCTCGGCTCTTCATTTTTGCTTTTATAAACCATCACGCTCAGCTTTTTCGCCAGCTTGTACATATCGGGTCTACCCAAGCATTCGCTCGGTCCAGATGGGCCGTGCCTGCACCATATTCTCCCTCTAGCGCTCCTCCTGGTGCCTCCACCCGTCCACATCCGACCCTTATCTCCCCGCTTACATGTAAACAGCTCCAACCACCCTCGTGTGCTCACCCCGAACGTCGTTTTCTCCTCTGATGCTCCCTTTACGAGCGCCACTCACCCTTGATATAGTTTGCGGTCGCGTCAAGCTTCTGCTGCGCGGAAACCACGAGGCCGCGCGAGGGGAATGTCATGACCCATTTACGCCCTTATCAGACCCGGCCACACCAGATCCCTTCAAAACCCCCAGCGGCGCAATCTCCCCTCACATCAGAACGCCGTTATCATTCTCCCATGCAGATAGCCATCCCCAAGGATGATTCACGCCGTCGCGCTTCTTTCATTTGCGACGCATGACGCTCCCGTCGATCTAACGCAATATGTCCCTGTCGTACACCCATGCGTCTGTTCGGGCGCGTTATCGTCTCCCACGACGAACTGGACGTGTCTTTTTCGCTTTCACAGTACGAATTAATCGATCGAGGCATCCATGATCGGGGATAGCCAACTGTTCGGCTGAACGAATACTTGTTTATCTTGGGCGCCCCGTACCTTGCATTCGGTAAACGACGTCCACCATATTGGCGCGTACCTACCACGCCGTCGCTGACAGCCAACGTCCGTGACGCGATTCATTCCCCTGCCGCCAGTCTGAGGAACGTCTGCGAGGTCCCCTCCGGCACGTACACTACCCTACTGCATAAATAGTTGCATAGCCGTTGCCCAGACATCAAGTCCTCCTTGGTTCTCGGGCGGGTGATTTCCTCCGTGTGGCTGCACATGTTACATCTAGGAACGGAAAATGGTCAACGAGGCGCAACGTCTCATAATCAGCTTTGATGGTTTGCGCTCTCGTCACGCGACGTTTCGTCTGTAGTATATATAGACGTAGATGCACATGTCCTTTGAAACACGAACCTCGCACATGTTTTCTAATCCTCACCCTGGATTCTCTGACTGGGGACTCCAGTTGTCAACGAACCAATCCAGCAATTCATTATACATCATGTCTGGTTCAAGTTCGGTTGATAATCGGGTCTTGCGACCTGGGCCTGTCTACGTCGCTCACCCGCCGCAGGAACCAGCTCGCGAATAAACATCTATTCGAATTTCGACGGGCCTCGACCTAGTCACAACTGGACGGCGATAGACGGATCAGCGCTGAAACAGGAACCCGAACAATGGTACCTCCATAATCACTCTATCGAATGGCATTGATAAGTTATCCGACAACGAGAACGTCAGTATGATAGCGTAATGACATTGCGACAGCAAACGAAAAGGCATGTAGACAGAGAAAACAAACCCGACCCATTCAACGAGACCGAGCGAACGTGCAGCGATGCTACCACCGCATGACCCACCACGACACCGCCAAAAACACGCAGAGGGGCGGCCACGCCACCATCCCCACGTCCTGCAAGAACCCAGTGAGTGCGCCCACGTCTCGCTGCGCCTTCCGGTAGTCGGCTCTGAACGCGACCTGCCAGCTTCTCAACGGGTTCGGAACCCTGATCCGGCGCCGGTGCCCACCGAGCGTGAACGTCCGTGTCCAGAGTGTCGAGGAGGAGCGGCCGCGTGGGGCTCGATAGTGTTCTCGCGATTGATTCGCGAGTGGTGGAAGGGAAGTATCGGTATCGGTATCGGGTGTGGGCGACGACTTTCTCCGGGATAACTCGTGTAACGTCTCGGGAGTGTCTTGACGACTGTGTTTTCCGCTCGGGCGACCGGTGCCTCCATTCACGCGCACCGCGTTGGACACAAGCAGGACGACAAGAGACAGTATTACCAGCGGAATGTAAATATAGACGTATATGCCCAGTTGATTTGGCATTAAGCAAGGGGAGTGTAAAAGAGGGGTGACTGCCATTTGCGTGATGTGATCTGGCGAGGGTACCGTTGAAACTAGCGAGAGTAATTGGAAACCCGGTCGACGGATTCCCATTGCAATCGAGATCGACTTGACGGTGACTTCTTCAACTTTATTGTCAGACGAGGCGACAGCATGTTCATATTGACAGTAGTCATGGTCGTCGCCACTGTCGTACAGTCAGGGATACGCTCCACGAACGAACCGTAGACAAACCTCAAAATGAGGGATGGCTTGAGCGAGCGGAGCAAAAACTCTGTTGCCCCGTCCGAAAACGTATTTTGGTAGCCAAACCCATACCCTTGTCGTATCGTCCCCTTCTCACGCAGAGGCCCACAGGACGCATCCAAAGGGCGAGCAAGGGGAATATGCGTAAACAACACGACGGGACCTGGAGAGTCGAGCGACGCGGTCTGTTTCACGAGCTCTACAGGACCGTGTGAGATAGTAGGCCAACTGTCGAACGTGTGTCCAAGCTCAGCGCGCAACAAGTCTTCTTCGGCGAGCGCGGGAGCATCGATGAACACGAGGGTGTGGTTCCCAATGGTACGACGGTAATTCCGAGGACCGAAATGGGAGGTGTAGCGCTGACCAGCCTCGAGAGAAAACGGTGCTACGTTACCTAGGCTGGAAGGGTGGCTGGATGAGCGTCGTGTGCATTGCGGACATAGAAGAGACGGACCCAATATCGTGGTTACCTGGCAAGTAATAAACTGGGGGTGGTGAATCGCCCAGGTTGAAAATGCCCAGGTACCGCGTAAAATAGGCTTCGTATCTGGAAAGAAACCAGCCTTAATGCGTACGTAAATTTGAGGTCCGCATGATCGATGCACGTACTCGTCAGTCGGCATGGATAAACGACCATTATCCATCATGTCACCTAGGATACGGATGAGTGCATCATGCAGGAAATAGGCTATCCGAGCACACCTAGCACCACCACGGCGTTAGGCCGGAGACGACGGAATGCGGAATTCCAACTCTTGCGAAGGTTGAGGTCGACGACGTACTGACTTAGTGCGGAAAGAAGCCAGCCGCGACCGGGATAGGAATGGTGGTCGATTATTTGTGGATCCGCTATCACCAGTATGCGCACGACACGCGAATCGGGGATGCGAGGCTGGATCGAGGGTACGTCGCACTGGGCAAGCGCAAAGCGAAACAACCACGCACCTGCCGCGTATCTGGCCAGCGACAGTCGTTCACGGCAACACGAAACACGTCCAGCTCGAACCAGGCGACGACGAGGACCCACACGACGCAAAGGCCATTGCGAATTGTACCATGGTCAATTCTGGAAGGCATCTAATTAGTAAAGAGTCAAGAAAGAGGTAGTCACCGCCTGCTCGGGTAAAGCCGACGCGGTCCGACAAACAGACCTCTTTGTAGGTCCCACCCCGTTCGGGTCTCATTGAACGTTCACAATTTCGATATAGCGGAACCTTGCCGGGTCGTCAGCTGAGCCCTTTTTGACAGCGGACCGAAGACCCTTCAAATGGAATTTTCTAGGTGTGTCGTATCGCACCTGAAATCCTTCCAAACATCACATCTGTATGTCATTCCAACCGTTTCGAGCATGTAAATGGAGTTGTACTCCGAGCCGATCCATCTGGTGGATTTTTTTTTTGCCATTGCCGTCAGCACCTCTGGATTATAAATTTCCGGGCGGGACCCGTCAGCCATCGGTTCTCTTCTCTTCCTCCTCTTGCATCCCGGGAATGACTCTCTCGCCCGCTCACGTCAACAGCGACGACCAGACGCCGCTGCTCTCCGCCGTCAACAGCAGGAAAGAGCCCAAGAAGCCCACGCCTTTGCCAAAACTCCAGATCTCTGTCGTCCTTCTCTCGGTTCTCGTAGAACCCATCGCATCCCAAAGTATATATCCATTCATCAACCAGGTGAGCCCGCAACGTCGTGCTTGGACCCCATGCTCACCCCACCCGACCTAGCTCATCCGCGAGATCGACATCACGGGCGGCGACGAAACAAAAGTCGGTCAGTATTATCGCTCTCGTGTCAATTCACACCGTTGAGATCTTCTCGGCTAGGTTACTATGCGGGGATGATTGTACGTAAAGATCGCGAAAATCTTCTCCCGCTACTCACTTACTGATATCCGACTTCAGGAATCACTCTTCTTTGTCACACAGGCCGCGACCGTTCTACAATGGAGCCGAGCTTCCGACCATGTCGGTCGTAAGCCCGTACTTCTATTAGGTGTATTCGGCCTCTCCCTGTCAATGTTCTTCTTTGGTCTATCACGTACGTTCACTGGATTAGTATTAAGGTGTGTCATTTCTCCGCTGTTGCACCGTTCGGATCTCACTGATTCATTGGTCACCTGCTCAGCCGCTGCATTACGGGTGCCCTGAACGGAAATATTGGCGTAATGAAGAGCATGTTGGGGGAACTGACGGACTCGACAAACATGGCTCAGGGGTTCGCCCTGATGCCTATGGCTTGGTCACTGGGTATGACGCTTGGGTAAGGACCATGGTCTGGCCTTTGTCATGTGTATTTGAGTTGACTCTCCGCAGTCCAGTCATCGGCGGGACGCTCGCACGCCCACAGGATAACTTTCCTAAACTCTTCAGCTCTCCATTCTGGGGGGAGTTTCCATATTTCTTGCCGTGTGGTGTCGCTGCTGGCTTCGCGTTGTTGACCTTTGTGGCCACTCTTCTCTTTCTGAAAGAAGTGGGTGAATCGAGCACGCTGATGACTATAATTTACAGCTGACAACCATCAAGTCTCTGCCTCCCAGGGTCACACCAGAGAAGCAAGATTCTTGCGCGGATAGGGAAGCTGATGCGCTTCAAGTCAATTATGCCGCAATTGATCAAGAAGAACGATTTACCTCGCTGCCTGTGGACGCTCCGATCCCTCTTTCGAAACTTCTCAACGCACGAAGGGTGCTGCGTATAGCGAACTATGGTGTGCTTGCCATCCTGGAAATAGCGGTGTACTCGCTGCAACCCCTGTTCTACTCCACCCCAATTGAGTTTGGGGGTTTAGGGTTCACGCCCATGAAAATCGGACTCTGGATGGCCTGCTTTGGCATCTTCAATGGTCTCTTTCAGGTGTTATTTTTTGCCCCCCTCATCGATTGCCTAGGGCCCAAGAAATTATTTCGTATCGGTCACTTCTGTTTCATTCCGATTTTTATTCTCTTTCCCATTATAAACTGGGTTGCTCGGCAGTGGGGAATTATTTGGCTTGTCTGGTTCTTGCTCATCTGTCACCTAGCGTTGTCGATCTTCATGGACATGGCCTTTGGTGAGTCTCATCTTGTTTCTCATTCTTCGGCGCTGATGCTATCGTCCTAGGCTGTATTCTAATGTACATCACAACTTCTGCCCCGAACAGACGGTGTCTTGGCGCGCTCAATGGCGTCGCACAGACCACTGCTTCTGTCGTTCGTGCTATTGGGCCTGCGTCGGCGACGTCGTTGTTTGCGTATTCCATTCAGAAGGACTTCATGGGTGGGCATGGTGTCTATATCCTCCTCGTTCTCGCAACCATCGCCACCATGCCGCTATGTGTCATGTTGCCAGACGACGTCGAAGAGAGCTGTTGATCGGATGCAGGTTCCAGAGAGCAAAGGTCTGATGAAATAAAATTTGAAAAATAGATACTGGCGACACTTTACCTTTGGGTGTCGTGTCTTGATGACTGCACGCAATTTTACGAAGCTGAAGGGGTTTGGGTGTAGAGTATTATTGGACTCACTGTGACGACTTTTGCATGTATACTTTATCTTGCATGTATCTAGGATATTCTTCCATCAATACCATTGTGTTTTTCAGACGTGCACGTCTCGACGATTTCGTTGTCTTTGGGCGACGAAGTCACAGCAATTCAAAGTTCCGTGATCGGTCGTAACGAGGGTCGTAAACCGCTCAGTGCCTTCCTAATCCATGGTATCTCCAAAGATATCCTATGTTGCCCTGCACGGCGGCGCTGGGCAGCACAGCAGAGCGTCGGAAGCCCAGGTGAAAGCTGCGATGAAACGGTGACTCGCCATCATCACGATGATATTGATCGCACGACGCATCGACTCACTGGCGCTCACTGTAGCGCGTGCGCAGAAGCGCTCCGAACGGCGTCTGAACGTTCGTTCACGAACGCTTTGTCTATCGTCGAGCTCGCGATCGCTGTTCTCGAAGATGATGAGTGTCTGAACGCAGGTACGTCGTCCCGATCTCTGCTCTCTATCGTGTCGAGGAGCTGAATGCGGGCACCCATGGATTGGATCCTCTTGCGTCTCCATCGTTGCTCATCGCCTCGTCGGTCTACCTGGTCTCAAGGATATGGTTCCAACTTGACGTTTGAAGGTACCGTCGAATGTGACGCCGCTACCATGGACGGGCGCACAGGGGATTTCGGGAGTGTCGGCGCTGTCTCAGGCACGTTGGATCGCATCGTGGCTTTCGTTTTTTTACATGTTCTGATCGACCGACGACACGCGTACGTGGCAATAATACTATAGGAGTCAGAAGCCCGATCAAGCTGGCGAATGCTATCCTCGCCCATGCTCGTATGCCCGATAAACTCGGCCGCATCCGTCCCTTGTACGTCCAAGAACGCACGCCAGACCACTCTTGCGTCATTTCTGGTCCATCGAGTGCCCTGACTGACTTTGCTGACGGATCCAACGATTCTAACCAGAACTCTGGTGTCCTCTGGCGCACTCGCTTTCGCGCAGAGACACAGCATCGAGACGGTCGACCCGGTGCGCATGATCGCACCCCGTGCTCGGGAGGACTGGCAACGCTGGATGAAGCGATACGACGAGCACGGCGCGCCCGGGGCGACGGCGCCATCGACCAACGATCTCGGGACGGCGGTGGCGCTCCCCCAAGACGCGATGCAGGTGCAGGACACGGTCGGCGCAATCGCATGGGACTCGGAGGGGAACTTGGCCGCGGGCGTATCGAGGTATGCTGATTGTTCCGATCTGGGCCCATGAAATCCCGAGATTTGGGGGTGGTTGAGCGCTGATCATTGGTCGCTAGTGGCGGATTACTCCTCAAATATTCAGGGAGAATCGGAGAGGTGAGGTATCCCTTTCCTAAAGTGCGCAGTGAGGAACACGGGGCTGACCGCTCGATCCGAGGCCGCAGCGTTCGGGGCGGGATGCTGGGCGGAACAATCGCGGGATGGACGGACAGGGATGGCGTGCAGTATATCGGGTACGACCTCGCCACGCCGAATTGTCGAGCTGTGTGCCCTTTCTCACGGGGAATTCCAGGGGCTGGCGAGCATATTATGAGAGTTGTGCTAGCGCGTACTATTGCTGATGCTCTCCGTCCAGGACAAGACGGGGCGGATGTTGATGTCCACGAGTTGCTAACGAGGACGTTATCTACCCAATTTTATGGCGAGTGTGAAGCACCTCTTTCGTCCGCTCGACTGACAGGAACACAAGATCCGACCGTTGCACGCGGTGATACCCATCCCAACGCTGGAGTACTTTTGATGACCAAAGAGGCGCAAGAGTCGGATGTCATACGTACGCACAGCATTGCTAACTGTTTGCTTACGATGCCTAATGCAGATCCAGCCAGGCTGTGGTGTGCATTCACCACGGAGAGCATGGCGATTGCGTACGCCGACTCTGAAAAGTTGACACCAAAGGTACGGATGAGTCTTCTTTATGAGTCCAGCCATATGACGAGAAAATGCTGCCAGGCAAAAATTCTACACCGTCCCAAAACTTCGCAACCGGCCCTGACGACGAATACCTCGCCCGTTTATATCACCGCTCTACCCCTCCGTGGGTAGAGTCCTTGGAGTAAAGATGATCCAGAATGGTGGGTTTGCACATGCCATCTTCGGTGCATATGGATGCTTGGGATGACCAGGTAGATGTGTGCATCAGCTCTCCGTTCCGCCATTTGCGGGGTGCGGGGTGGACCGCAGAGCGCCGTTGTTAATGATGGAAAGGGGCTGGGAGCCTCGAGAGTTCGCCGGAGGAGGGGTTGGCCGAGCGGCACTCAGACGTTGAAGCGTCTTCAACGGGAACTTGGTTCTAATAACACATTGGATCAACGTCACTAGTCGTAGACGCATTTCTCCAACAGGACTTGCCTACAAGTGGAGCAAACAGGAACAGGTTGACAAAAGACTGTTCATGGACGTCAGTATTTGTGCATATATCATGATTTCGGCTGCACGGACTCGACAGGCAGACGGAGCAGACGAAGCCAATGTCCACAATATTCTTGTGACAGAAACATGCCGCTCTGAAGTCAATCTTGTCTTGGGTCGGGATCGCAAGTACCTTGCGAATCGACGGCGGGGAAAGGAAAGACATCTGTAATATTTCGCAAGGTTGACAAGTGACGAAAAATGGGAAAGGAGGACATACGATAAGATACTGTAGCAAAGCATCACGACGTTCGAGGTAAATATACGACCCGTTCGTCAGGTGCGCGGCTTGCTGAAGAAACACTGTATCGGGTCCATATATCTTGCACACGTCGATTGTCACTTTCTGTATCAGCATCTGGGTCATGTCAACATCATAAGCAAACGCCCGGGACAAACCAGTTTTTGCGCCGAAAAGATAGAGTTCATGATGGGAATATAGGACGACGACAGATCTGGGGACACAGAGAGGATGAGTATACGTGGGTCCGGAAGGATGGTTGGGTCCTCGGTCGTGCTTGTTGCAGAAGTGGATGGATGTGTAATTCGGTTGATGTCTACACTCGTCGTTCGAGGCCTTCCGTGCGCAGATGACAGAAAAACGTACAACAAAGTGCCTTGGTCAGTGCACTGACCAGAGCGCAGGGTGCTAATGTAATTTCAACGCGTCGTCCTCCAACAGCAACGATGAAGCGTACGTTCTTCCTCTATATCACCGAGCGCCTCCATTTCGCGCGTGATCCGTTGAAGCACCGTGGTATCGACCGCCTTGAAGGGTGGATACGAATTCGCATCGAGCGGAAGCGTCTCGTCGTCCGACGCCAACGATTCGGTCGAAGAATAGAGCATGACGCTATCCTCGGCCGCACATACGTGAGTGAGAATGCCATGTCACACCTGGGTGTGAATTCGTCGGCCCCACCTACCTCTTACCAGGGAGTGCTCCAAAGACCGCGAGGGTGTTCTCATGCTTGGAAGCGATGTGAGCGTTCAAGAAGGCGAGGAGGTGGGAGAGAAAGGTCTCGATGGAGAGTGGGTTGGTCGCCTGCGCGGAGAGATGCCATTGGGATGGCGACAGGTCCACGATGACGGAGAGGTGCGACGCCTTTTCCATCGTCATCTATCGGTCACCTTGCGTCCTGGGATCAGAACAGGTCTTTGAACTTATGGTCTGGTCAATTTCAAGGATTCCCACAGGTTCTCAATCACAACTTCATATCAATTCTACAATAGAAAGAGGTCCTAACGGGTGAGAAATATCCGTTTCCAAGGCCTAGTTTCATCATGAAGAAGGAAGTGGTGCACGGTGGCCGCTCGCCACGCAATTGAATGGCGAGGAAAGAACAGTGCATCTGAGCCGCCGAAAATTCCGAACCGCTTCCAATGCCACGTCCGAGGACCCTGCCCGACATTCTCATAACACCCGGCGGCCACTTGTCGCGCACCGATCTACGAAGAGTCTCGCCATCGCCTAGACTCTGGGTGAGATGCCGTCGCCATGGTGTAGTTTTCCTGTCAGCGTGCCTGGTGGTTTGCCTACGCGAAGGTCTCAGATTGTGTGGAGGAATCACACGCAAAATGCTTGACGCCTGCGGGCAAGGTACACCTTATGACACCGTACGGGACGGTATCCACCCCGACGCCCCATTAGAGAGGCGAGCACCATGTAATGGTGCGACTTCCCTCGCAGGCCCGAGTGGCGTTTGCACGTTCCAGCACCATCGTTCTTACCTGTACCGCTCAAGCGCCTTTTGCCGACTTGGTCTGCTGTATTTTATTAACGTTATCATTGCCCTTTCAGTGCTCACCATGGGACATGGGTATGAAATTCAGTTCTATCAATGTTCGAGACTTCCACGAGTTTTACTTGTATAGTAACATGGGGAAGTATGCATTAGGGTCGTGTGGTGCGTCGGGAGCACGCTCCGGTCGCCATTGCGTGAACGCCGTAGGGACTTTGGGAGGCAATTTCATCTCGCTGTAAACCGGTGTGGAGGCGACGAGACTAATGGCCTGCGTCAAATCCACCACATCCGAGGCTTTTGCGGGCACTTGAGCGGCTTCGCCTTCTTTAGGCGCGGCGACGCTGGGTGGACATTAACTTTGAACATAACGGCTCGATGGGAATGCGTACGACTGGGGCTGAGAGTGCTGGATAAGCAAGGTCGACAGATCTGACTGAGTGACCACCGAAAGCTGAGGGTAGGCTCGCCGAACATCACGCTTCCAGTAGGGATTCTGGGCCGGGTCGGATGCTAATTCGAGCGTCAGTTGCGTAGGCGTATTATGACTTTGTGGGCACCTTTTGTCGCCGGAGTAAAATATTTCTCTGGGCGAGAGCCGGGTTGGGGGTATCTGTTCAACTCTGGGATCGGGAGGCCCGAAGAAATTTCAGGATTCACGACCACCGCATCGCCTGTACCAACGTGAGCGACCTCACAACACGATACTCGTCTCCGACGCACGAAATTTCTTCCAAAAACCCTTTGGATGTACGTGGTAGAGTGTCGACTCTGCTGCTTTTCTGCTCGCCATTCGGGTTTGAGGAAATCGACCAGCGAGCGTCTACGCTGGGAAGTGGATCACGTAAGCAACCGTACATCGGCGATTTCGGCGAGTCACTTTTGTTCTTTGCCACGTACTCGAGCGATGTTGTCTTTCATACGCAATCCGCTACGAGCACGTTCCACACGATGGGACGATTTCACGCCAAAGATCAGACCTTGACGATTCCCAGATCCCCAAGCTTGCCGCGGGGCAGGGCCGGTGCACCAATTGGTGATCAGACCATCTCCACAATCAAATTTCGGCGAGTCTGGTGGGATAGGACAGAGGATGAATTAGCGAACTTATTTCTGGACTTGCATCGCTGCATTGGCCATATGCTTCTACATTTTCCCCTGCTAAGACGGTTCTCCTTTTGTAATCTCGTATTCATTGGTGTCTCATTCCAGACAGATCTTCCGCCGACGGAGGCAGCAGTTTTCGACTGTGAAACAGATATTGAAACTCGAACGTTCAGATTCCATGAACTGACAAATCAAGTACTGGCCCAGGATCGACAAGCAGCCTGACCCCGCGCCCGGTCCGTGACCATACGCGTCGGATCGCTCAGACAGCGGCAGGCATTAGGCGAGCATGTATGTGATTCTTCTAGTGACCGTGTTATGTGGGTGGGCCAGGTTTAATATTCGATGGCATTTTGCAAATTTTGCGATCCGAGTAACGCAAGATCACGCAATGGGATCATCGCATCATACCTTTTGCCGCGCAATCGCTGTCCACGATGCAGTCAGCAACTGAGAATTCCACTTTTTCTCCCTTCTTGCCCCGGTTATTGCTGACTGTATATATACCGACGGGGCAAGCTCGAACGGACCATCGGAACTCCTCACTGTCACCCCACACTACTCTTGTCTAATGGGTTACCCACTGCACCACCATCCTGATGGGTCTGTCAACGATCCAACGCTAGACGACGTGCAGCTCACGCACGAATCCAAGTCTTTCCCACCGCACCAACCTAATGCCGCTAATGGCCATGTGCATGGTGATGCACACGCCGTGCACGGGTCCAACGGCCTGCAACATTCTAACGGGTCCGCCGTTGAGGCTTTACTAGATGACGCACAAGTCGCACGTGAGCCAAATGGTTCCATTAGTGACCCTCTGCCGGGCGACGCACAGGTCGTGCACGAGACCAATGGTACATCGCTACACCAACAACTCAATGGGTCTCCAAATGGCGCCCTCCAGGACGATACGCAACTCGCACAGGTTCCCGAGGAACGAGATCCCCACGTTATCCCTACGTTCACCATCGAAAGTCTATTAAAACCTCGCTCCGTCATCTTATACCTTCCCCCCCTCTTGTCTTCGCTGCCACAAGGCGTCTCTATCCCCCGTGTTTCTACCGAAAGACCACCAGTGGTGACAGATTTCCGACTACCAAATATTGACCCCCCTTCCGTTGCGTTGCACAAAGCATTACATCATTTCGGCGCAGTCTCTGAGGATTACGCCAGTCTTCCTTACAGGGAGGCCTTTAATTGGTCGGACCTTCAGCTTCCCGAGGACGATGAACGCGAGTGGTACGCCGTTGTATTCCGGAGCCGACGCAAGGAGGGCAGTGACAGCGGTCGTAAGTGCGGTACCCCAAATCGAGGCGTGGCTCACCCACCACGGACACAGCACTCTACGATGCAGACAGAAAAGCGCACGAAGAAGCGGTTACAAACGGAGGAGTGCGTTGTCATTCCGTTTCTCTTTTCGGTCTGCTGAGTGCGGCTATTTTCATGATAGCTTCTTATGTACTGGTACGGAGTCCCACATCCAGAAACAAGGTTGAACCTTGCAACCTGCATCTGGCAATCGCGAAAGCACGCTATCGCTGCGAATTCGCGCCCACACCATCTCCGGGCGATCAAACTCACCGCTGTCTCGTATGAGATATATGACCTGGAGCGGTACAAACTATCCAAGGTGAAAGGGGAGAAGAGTGTTCTTGTGGAAGAGTTTAACGGTGGAGAGTGCGGATGGTGAATATCATGCATTCCAGACTGCCCCAAGGTGAAGGGGGATCAAAGCGTTCTCGTAGAGCGTGATGACGAGGATCATAGTTCGAGATTATGATATCGAATATTTACCCCGCATTTCTTGGTAGATAGATACCACTATGTATATACTAAGTTATCCCTTTGATATGGCGATAGCTGAATCATCGCGAACCACGATTCTAGTGGGCTAAGTTCTTCGTAGATGGCCGGCCATGCGTTATGACTAGCTGACTGGTCACGGTTTACAGAAGGATCATTCAGGGCAACACAAGACGCATCAATCCGAGCGACCATTGTTACTGGCACACGACCACGGGTGGGGGGAGGTCGGGTAACACTCGACTCCACGACTCTTGTTCGATCCCGACTTATTCCGGATCTCATCAGTTTTACGCTGGCGCGAAGTCCGAGCCGACGGTTCAAGGTTGCAACACCATCCACTATTTGGATCAAGATCTGGTGGGGACACGGCTCGGAGTCATACCATCCGCATCGCTTCAATTAGTGAAACGTGTCTCATGCCCGGTTTCAGTCCCTTCATGGGCTGTGGAGGAAAGTGGATTATCGCGCGACCAACCGTTTATTGTGGCCATTCAGAGGTATCAGGGTATTTATTACGGGCCACTTCTTCCGAGTTTTCCGCTCGCAATTACCCTGGATTGCTGTTGGCCCATTCTATTTTGAAGGGGATCGAATCCGTGGATCAGCCAGCCAACCATATCTACTCGCCTTTACTGTGGACATCTATTGCTCGTGCCTCGGTTAGTGCCACGGATATCTAGATCGTGCTTCATTCGACTCTTTGGTCTGTCTACAGGGATTTCTACAAGCGCTCACCGAGATATGGCGACTTCCCAGGACAGTAAATGGGAACGGCAAATTCAACACGAGTTGGAGTACGTCAGCTAGTGACAAGGTGCTTGTCGAGTGCCCATTCATTCCAATCGCTTTCAGGCGCGTAACCACCGAGGGCTGCGTAGACGTCAACTCGCTTTTTTTTCGATCCCATTTCTGTCCCGTTGGGTGCCCCGCCGCATCCCCGATCACCCAGGACAAAAAGATTTCGAATCAAACCATACAATGGCTCTGTCCGGACCACCTTCAAGTTTATGGCACGGATGTCCCGATCACCTGTATAACTTCGACGGGCCAGTAACAGGGTAGGCCATCGAGATTTCGAAAAATGTCGAGAATCAATCGATCTCCGAGTCACCTAGTTGGGTTGATTTGTTGATGCAATGGGACCCAAATTCCCAGAATCCCCCAGGAACAACAGATCCAGATAGGCACAAATTGTGTGATAAACATGAGACACGCCGAGCGTTATGATTGTGTCAGGTCTGTTTGCATCCCTTTTCTGAATGTCACCGCCATTTCCCCACGGAAAATTTCTCAGAAAATCGGCCCCAGTTCCCGTGTCGTGTAGGGTATGCCCAGTTTATACGAGAGAGGCTTCTTGATCCATGTTGCCTCCGCCTTCTTTGAGCTTTCATTCACAATTTCGCCTTCGCGTCCACCAAGCACTTGTCTCCCATCATGCCCTGGAACCTCGCGCCCCTCACTGACGGTACTCGGGCATTGGATCGACTTATGAAAGGACGGAGGTGTGACTCACTGGACTCCAAGGAGTACTAGTCAACGCAGAGCCATCGGCTCTGCATGTAGCGTCATGGTTCCATGATATGTTCTTGTGAGTCTCTTCACTACTTACGAGGTCATTTGGTTTGGCTTTCGGCCCGAACTCTACTTAAATTTTTGGAGCCGGAAGCGGTAACTTCATACGGGTCTGTGGATGTACGACATGGACCTGCCAGTGGTGCCAATGAGGCTCATGCGAAAAATGATGGTTTGATACCCGCAAACCGCGCCACTCTTCTGTAGGACACTTCGCGAACATCAATTGTAATCGCCTGTAGCACGTCGAAGAAGCTCTGCTGCCGCTGCTGGAACGGGCCAGGAAGAAATCAGATGATGTGCGGCGCAGGTGAAATGAAACAAGCGTCTTACGTTCCGTGGATAAGCACGCTCATTGGTGGACAAGGATGCGCGAGTCGATCTATCTGAGTGTAGTATATCATTTTTCGGCCATTGTTAGACGAGGTCAACCGATGTTGCTCCTGAACGGCGACTTCGCTTGACTCGGCTCAAACGACTGATCTAGGCCACCCTCTGAGGCCTCGCCTATGATTGGGTGATGTATGCGACGAGTTTTTGGCTGCTACATCGTTGGCAAATGATGTATTTACGACGAGTGTCAAGTGCCATGCATGTTTACCCCATAAAGAAACGACTTGGGGCCATCCACGAAACCACGAACCCTGCCGGACCTCTTATAAACATCTTATAAGGGTAGGTCGTGTGGAAATTTTATATCAGCTAGATTTTTGCATTACATAGCGATTATAAGCCTTTTGTATTCCCTTTCCAACAAGAATCTAGGAGACGGCATGGTTATAAGCTCTTATAAGGATCTTATGATCCCTTACTAACAAGTATCTTGGAGATGCAAAATTGTAGATTATATCAGGTTCTTGTGGTTCCTCTGATAGTTCCTCCTGGGAAAAACGCCTCCGAGCGAGTCTCAGTACATACTTACATTTCACGAGGTTCAGGTCAACCTATACTCGTAGGAATATAGCCGTTCGACTGAACGACGGAGACGTGCAAGATAAGTTTTCCGTGTGTCAAACCGACTCCTTTCCCTGCAAATCCACATCCACATTCCTCACGCATTTCCCAAAGTCTCGAGCGCTCTGCCGCCGGCCTAATAGCAGGTCCCGGGCACCAGAAAACTACGATCAAGCCCCGCACCACCGCGCAAGAAAACTGATGGATGTACCTCCTACACCGCAATCAACCTAGCGTGCGCTGGCGGAATTCCAGTTCATCCGACTCCAGACCACACCCTCGTATCGCATCCTCCGCACAGCGGTGATGCGATGATGCGATCTTGGATATTGCCCATCGAGTCTGACCGGCGGCATTTCTTGTTTGAGAATATTGTACTCCCGTAACTTTGTGCCAAGGCGTCCGGTGTACCCTCAATAAGCCGTAGCGGTCGATTTAATGCAATCTTGAACATATTGCTAATCACAACGATCGTCGCATAGTACGTATTCTTCTTTCCAAGACCCAAGCGTCTAGATCTGATGAACGGACTCACGTCTCCGCACCAGAGAGGACGATATGACCGTCATCTCCCACAGTGAACCGGACCTCATTGGGTCCCCGAGTTTTCTATTCTGGCGCTGGTGCTATCCTGACGAAGTAGAAGGCTGTGGGACTAGAGCCGTTGGCTCCAGGTGAACAATTCCTCCACACCCGGAATTCCCAAGAAATTTGGTTTGCTATTCCCATGACAGTCCTTCCACCCCACGCCATTCGGACAAGAAATCCATCAACACGAATAAGCCGATATAGGACAGCTCGATCTCGCCATCACTGTATTCTAGATTTCATGAATCTAGGTCAGGGGAATGGACGCCACCCACGCTACGAAAATCGCAGTCCATGATCCGTTGTGGGTTCGATGTCAAATGCAAGCGTTGCGCATGATGTAAACTTCCGGCGTTGGATGCCTAGCGCTTTGCGCCTCTTTTGGTCCTTGACCTTGTGTTCATGCTGGCATGCAACAATCGGACACCCAGCATATCGCTATGGTGATCCGGTCCGGTTGTCGAATCGAGCGAGGAATGCACGAGGTATGTTGCGTTTTTTTTTTCGACAGGGGAACTTTCAGACATGGAGGGGGATTGCACGTACACCCAAAGTGCTGGTCACAGAATTGTATCACACTGAACCCTGCAATACAAGTCCCTGAGTATAAATATATAACGTCAGTTGACGGTGACGATGATAAGCGGAACTAGCTTGTCAGGCCGTACTATCATCTGTGCCAGAGGCAATATTGCAGTTGTTAGGCGTTGTGTCCTTCGTTTCCTCGCCGTCTCTGCTTGCTCTTGGGAATGCTCCCTTAAGACATCCGGTTGAACCCAGATGGTCAATTTGAATCCCAGTCAACCATGTGAGTCCTTGCCCCTCCACAGTTGCAACTGGAAGTTGATAATTGATACTCTCGTCCAAAATTTCAGCAGTGGGTAACATGCAATGTTTTACCCTTCCGTCAACTATACAGGATCGACACAACGGACACTACCACGTATAACAACGCAAAGGAGCCCCTCAGCCGAAGCAACGCCCACCAATCCACAAGTGCCTTCAACTCGTCTCGCTCCACGATTCAATGCTGTCGCGACTCTTTGGGGATGGACGTGAAAATCTACGGTCGGCGGCGTCGTGTACCGCGTTGGTGCGTTTCGAGTGCTTCAATGGAATCATCCAGGACAACGCGGAGGACGTCTTGCGAACGGGGGTGGCTGGGACTCCACGCAGTTGACTCGGTCGAATCTTTTTCGGCGCGCTGGGCGGAGAGACATGCACCTGCCTTATCGGCGTCGAAAGCCATATCTCGTGAGCCTCCGATTCCACAGGCCTTACTTCTTCACCATGCGACTTCGAAGAACGACGGTGACCCCAGAAAAAGTCATAAATGTGACTTGCTTGCAGGGCTGCTCCTGTTCACTCACCAATGGAAGTTCTTCTTTACTTGCGTGTATGTTTTCTCCATCACCACGAGGTGAAACGTTGTCGGCAGCCAGCAAAGCAAGTTCGGGCTGGTTCCAGCGCGGAGATAAGAAGACGCCCGGTGGAATGGCAAACGCGAGCCCCACCTGCCGTAGTACGTCATTGATCGACGGCGACCACGGTTGAATTAGCTTGTTGATAATGTTCCCATTCACGTTGCTAGGCAGTATCGGGCCAACGCCGTCGAGATAGGCTATGTCCGTGTCTTCTGTGAGCGAAGGGAGTTCCTCGCTGGAGGCTCGATACACTCCCTGATCCACAGCAAAACGTGCCCGCCATCCGTTCTGATCGCCCACCTGATTAGGTACAGAATATACAACCGGGAATTGGGGTGATATGGCATGTCTATTGATGTCGCTTTCTCGGACATTCGATCGCAAGAAGGGCCGCCAACGAAAGTCGATAGCATTAAGATCCAGCTCGTAAGATTCGGGCTCGAGAGGATCAGATAGCGAAGGATCTTCTGTCGGCGAATCGAAGTAGACGGGGAGGGAACAAGAAAAAGTGGGTCCTGGAGTGGCATACACGTTGAAGTTGTCGTGATCACCCCGAAACACCTGGTGATTGTGACTCATATAGACACCGTGCTCCTGGGTGTCCGAGGGGGGTCCATTGCCTTGAGCGATGTACGAAATTTCCCGAGTGAATTGTGGCAGTTCGATTTCATTATCTAAACGTAAATGAGCGGCAGATAATGCTGAAGGATGCATCATGTTAGTCGCATCAGGAGTCACTTGCTGTAGCACAGGAATCAAGGGTCTCTGGAGTGTGCCGTTGACGACCGGATTATCTATCGACTTGTGAACTGGGGCAAAACGGCCTGGTGTTGAAAACGGCAGGGCGTCGGTCAACGCCTCAGGCAGGTGCGATAGGGTAGATTTTGTAGTGACGATAGACGAATCATTGCGCTGCACGTCTAATGTGCTGTCTGTGCGATAAGCTGCATCCGAAACACCCCCTTGTTTGTCGAAGTCGAAGGGCGAGAACGCAAATAGCTCTTCCCCGTGGGAAACGCCCGACAGCTGTGCCAGAAAGTTGGATTTTGATTCCGTATTAATGCGAGAAGGCGGTAGCAATCCCCGCAAGGGATGGTCTGCTTCTAAGCTATAGAACGTGTTCGCGAGCCAATCGGGGAGTCGGTACCTCGGTACCTTTGGTGGGGCCTATACGTCGGAAATTGCAAAAGCACTAGAGATCCGGAAGAATTTAGCGCATATACGCATACCGCAGGCATAGGGAATCCATCGGAGTCTTCCTGAGGAAGTAAAGATGACTGTTTCATTTTCAACACGGAAAAGTCTTTTCCCAGTTTCCCTGGATGGAGGCTGCTGTAGGCGTCCACTGGGGTCTTGGGTATGTCGTGGCTGCTGACGGAGGAAGTGCCAGAGGACTGCTTCCTTTTTCGCGATACGGCCGGACTGTCGTATGAGAGCATGGAGTTGACTGACTTGATCATGCGATCGAAGCGCGTGTTGAGGCCAGCGATCTTTCTTCGTTTCGCTGGCTTGTATTGTGAAATGTCTATCGGTATGCTAAGCATGCTGCGGTGAGCCAATCGGTGTTATCCGACCTATCGTGTTCGCACGCGCGTGTGCAACGTGTGTGCTGAGCGAAACGTGGTCATCGTGGACGACGTTGAACAACACCGCGACCAACCTTGTATTTGTGTAGCGCGACAGACTCGAGGCCGAGTCGTCCACAGCTAGAGACGAGGTGCGCATGGGTAGTCGTGAACAAAAGGTGTATCACGTATCTATACCACGTCGTTATCTAAGCGATAACGCGTTCTCGCGACATCATTACGGTCACGATTCGGTTCGGTGGGAATGACCCGAAGGAGGTCCTCACGAGCGCAGTGGTGGAACGGATTCAGGTTGTTCCGTCTTCCTCTTTATGATTAGCACGCCTTTGAGGTATCGCTCGACGGGATTTGCTCACTAGCGTACTCACCACATCGCGGGCGACACCATGTCATCCGAAAAGACATCCCCCTCGAACGAGGATGCACGAATTCACGTCCCTTTGCTGATCGGAATCAAAGCCGTTTCCGGTGACGAGCTTCCTCTCTTTACTGACCCTCACATCCGGGCGCGCCGTGTGCCGAGCTCGTGGAAGCGGGGCTTCCTTATCATCAGCTCCCTCTGCCTGCTCTTGGTGCTCGGTCGTTGGATCCCTCTGTCATGCCTATCACCGATCCATCCACGTGAGGTCGTTCGTAATCCCGCCTATCTCATCGCGGCACATCATGGCGCAGTTGCAGCAGAAAACAAGCGCTGCTCTGATATCGGGGTCGACGTACTAAAGGACGGAGGAAGCGCCGTCGACGCGGCCATCAGTGCCTCGCTTTGCGTCGGCGTCGTCAACATGTTCTCGTGAGTCCCGCTCATTGCTGCAGTACGGCATACGGCATACTCATCCGGACCTGACACCGCATTACATGAAGCTCGGGAATCGGTGGTGGTGGTTTCATGACGGTCCGGGTGCCGCCCACGAAAGCGGGTACAACATCGGAGGTGTTTACGATCGATTTCCGGGAAACGGCGCCGGCACTGGCGAGCTCAACGATGTATGTCAACAATTCTGCAGCTGCCAAATATGGTGGCTTGGCGGTCGGAGTGCCAGGTGAACTTCGTGGCTTCGAAGAAGCACACCACCAGTGGGGCCGCTTACCCTGGGCAAGGCTCGTGCAACCGAGCGTCAGACTGGCTGCTGGATGGACCGTGGACGTGGAGCTGGCCAGGAGGATCCAAGTAGGTGATCCTCATCGAACACCTTCCTGTTGTTTATGTATTACAGATGTACGCGGATCTCATGCTCCACAGCAAAGACTGGCAAGCCGTATTTGCCCCAGAGGGAAAGCTGCTTCTTCAGGGGGAACCAATTCGGCGCACTAATTATTCCCGCACGCTCGACGTGATTGCAAATGAAGGACCGGGTGCTTTTTACAAGGTTTGGTTCAATTCTTCTGTTCTCGGACGGCGGCGATCCAATTAAACACCACGGACAGGGTTCCATTGCTGACTCCATCATTCGTAACGTTCACGAAACAGGTGGTATCCTTACACATGCGGACCTCGAGAATTATACTGTCAAGGTCGAACGTGCGCTCGAAGGCACTTACCGTGATAAGAAAGTATACACTTCCCATGCTCCTACTTCCGGCCCTGTGCTTCTCCACATGTTGAACCTCCTTGAGCGATTTGATCTCATTGGCGAGGGCCGGACGCCGTTGAATGTACATAGAATAATCGAGGCGATCAAGTGTACGTGCATGTGTTCACCGTGAGGGCCATTACTCAAGTTCTCAACGGCAACCAGTCGGATTCGCAGCACGGTGGGTCGAGATGGAAACGCATTGTCCGCGGTGAGCCAACACTGATCGTGCTCTAGAACAAGGATAGGAGACCCCTCCTTCTACACAGGCAACATCACGCGCGTCAGGGAAATCCCGACCAAAGAATTCGCTGATCTAATCGCCGCTAACCTCACTGACGTGAGAGAGTTTCGCGCATATTAGCTTTCTGTTGTTTTGATGTTGCCGCATCAAGGACCAAACTCATTCGCCAGAATATTATAACCCTGAATTTGATGTCGAAACCGATCATGGCACCGTACGTATGCTGCGATATTCGGATCACGGGTACTTATTCTTGGATGGACAGAGTCATGTCTCTGTGGTGGACAAGGACGGTATGGCCGTTGCATTGACCACCACGGTAAATTTGGTCTGGGGCTCTCGAGTGCTCGACCCAGAAACGGGCGTTCTCCTGAACGACGAGGTATGTGTAATCTACAACCCAGAGGCGTGCTCGAATCATCGCACCTAGATGGACGATTTTTCCACTCCTGGCGTTTCGAACGCGTTTGGCTTACTGCCATCTCCATGTACGTCCCCCCGGTCCAAAACCATCTATTTTCAGGGTGTGATTGATCGCCGATGTAGACAACTATCCCGAGCCCGGCAAGCGACCGCTGTCTTCGACCGCGCCCACCATCTTAGAGCATGCCAACGGATCATTTTACCTCGCCATTGGCGGTTCCGGGGGATCGCAAATTTTCCCTGCCATGCTGCAGACGCTGCTGAATTTGGACTGGGACATGGACGCCAGTCAAGCCGTGGAATATGGGCGCGTCCATGATCAACTGTATCCGAAGCACGTCTCGGCAGACAACATTCTCCCAGCGCCGGTTCTGGATAGCCTCCGAGACCGGGGACACAATGTGGAGGGTGCGTTTGATGCCTCGCGGCTGCGCCGTTCCCTCTTTCCTTGCGCTGACGTGTTTTGTAGTATTGGATATCAATCGCGTTGCCGCGGTGATTCAGGCCGTTGTGGGTAAAGATGATAGAATCTACGGTACGCCACGGTCGTGCATTTTCGTGCCTATGGACGTACCACTCACACGGGCTCACAGCGGCGAGTGACTCGAGGAAGAATGGGATTGCGGCGGGATACTGATCGTTTTTCGTTTGGGCGGCGGTCATATTAGGCATCGTATAATCCAGGAACGATGGCTCGGATATAATTGTTCGGGATACTTACGTTGACGACGTACCTACTGATGACCCTCCTTAATGCATTTATTATTTGCGCCGGCTCCCTGTCAGGTCGGGTTTGCTCATTTGTGGAATCTGTATCTGGTTGCGCCCTTTTCTGGACCGCGACGCTCTTTCCCATCGTCGAGCGCACATCCCGTCGTTAGGGGGCATCTTGGTACAACCCCTGTTGACGCAGGCTGTGCCTTGGGAATCAAACAAACCAAAACTCGTCCATCGGGTGCAATTAACGTTCTACCCAATCCAGAAATTCCCTCGACACCGTCGTCAACAAGACCTCCTGCACTCCGCCGACCACCCGCATAGACGTTCTTTTGCAGCTCACCCTCCTTTTCACACGCGTCTCCGGTCTCAAACACGCTCATATTTGATGGCAGAAACAGACTGGGACCTTGTCGTGTCCTACGCAGGACTGCTCACGCTCGCGAGCGCTGCTATCTATTGTGGCGCATTCGAGTCGCTGCCGGTGCGTTCCTTTTCGTTCTACGATGGTACCTCTAGTAGACATGCACTTGAAGCTCAGCCCGCGCCCACGCGACCGCAGCACGTCTGACCCAAAAAAGAGTCTGCTCCAGGACACGGACGAGGATGAAGACGAGGACCAAGATATCCCAGACCGCATGTCTTCGGGCGATGCATGGTTGTTCCCGATCGTGAGTGCATATGGATGTCCGACGGCAAGAAGAAAAAAGCTCACGCCGCGTTACCCAATCAGCTCGGGTCTGCGGCCTTGTTTGGGCTGTACATGGTGATCCAGTACGTGGGCAAGGAATACGTCAATTTGCTGCTCGGATGGTATTTCTCGATAGCTGGTGTGGGGAGCGTGTGGAAGGTACGACGTCTGTTTTTGGTCTCGGGTTCAGATTCGAATTCGTTTTTGGATTTCTTCTTTTTCTCTCTCCTTCATTTTTGGTCGTGCGCTCGTTTTGCCAATCGGTTTGCTCAACATACGTATAGTCTGCCGTGTCGCTGGCTAAATTCGTTATCGGACGGGACAAATGGAGGGCGTTCGATCGGCACCGGTTGCTCGTGCTCCGGGGACCACTCGGTACGTCGGGCGCATGCGCGAGAGAGTGTTCTGGAGTATCTCATGTTTACCTTTGCCAGAGGTGGTCTCCTTGTCCTGGCGAACGCCGACGTTAGCGCTGTTGCCAGTGGGGGTGCTCCCTTCTGTGTTTTACCACGTTTCTACCGGGTCTCGCAGGTCTGCGTTGTGGACCGACGTCCTTGCACTCTCCTTTTCGCATAATGCACTATCGATGCTGAAACTGGACTCGTTCCAGACGGGATGCATACTGCTCTCGGGACTATTCTTTTACGACATCTACTGGGTGTTTGGCACCGAAGTGGTAAGAGACAGGTCGAGCGAACGCAGGGTGCTGACGCATTCTGTCTAGATGGTCAAGGTGGCCACCTCTCTGGACGTGCCGATCAAACTTCTGTGGCCAAAATCAATGACATTCGCCACTGAAAGAGGGTTCACCATGCTTGGACTTGGTGACGTCGTCATACCGGGTATTTTCATCGCGCTGGCACTCCGGTATGACCACGCGCGTGCAGAGAAGACGGAGAGGAATTTTTCGAAACCATACTTCTGTGTCACATTAACAGCATACGTGGTGGGCCTCATCACGACGATGACGGTGATGCATACGTTGGGCAGGGCTCAGCCAGCACTGTTATATCTTAGGTAAGCGTACCCCATAACCCCTTTATTTTGTTGTTGATGTTGCAATGTGCAGTCCGGCATGTATACTGGCTTTGGTTGCAACGGCGGTTGTGCGTGGGGAACTAGTTGATGTATGGAGGTGGTCAGATGATCCCGAGCTGTCAACACAGAAGATGGCACATGAAGTCAGTGTGGAATTTCGGGCATTGCCCGAGACCCAAAACGGGGACAGTACGCCACATCCGAATAAGGGCGCTGATGGTGGACATGTGGATACCGAGGGGACGGATGGGGGTGAGGAGGAAGGGACAGGCGAGTCGGAGGATAGGGAGGCAACGAGATCGAAAAAGCGCAAGAGCAAGGGGAGGAAGAAGGCGTAGGGAAATGCTAAGCGAGCGTAGAGCTAGCGTCGGGGTATCGAGTTGTGACCGCAATGTCTGCAGGGCTGATCGGACATGTGCTGCGGTCTGTTGTGAGAGAGTGGTCATATGATATATTTGCTTCGCTGGCCAAGTGGGGGTAACGTATGACTTGATCCCACGGCCGTTACTCCAACCTTGTCGTAAACGATCAGGGTGCCTGACGTGGGCCAAGATGGGATGCTGTGGCCCGAAGGAGCGGACGAGGCATGGAGTGACTGTGGGCCTGGGTAGATCCCGAGGCAGACCTCGTGAGGTCCAGAAGACAGGACGAGAGGATATTGAGAGCCATTCTCAGGCTCATATGACTGTCAAGTGAGAGAGAGAGGAAGCAGATGACAAGTACGAAAAAAGGAATAGGGGGGGAGGATGGACAATGCTCAGAATATGCCGTCATTTCATTGACCCTGTGCAGACGCATGTTGGTCCGAAAGGAGGCGGCGCAAGCTGGTCTGGACGGATACAGTATGTAAGTATCTGTGCTGTCAAATGCCACAATGTCTGGTGTCAAACTGATGGGATTGATCTGACAGTGCTTGGGAAAACAGGGCGAGGCTGGTGAACTATTGAAAGCACGGACGATCTCATGATCGAGCGCAGCGCGTGGAGCGTCGATGAGGAATATGGGATGGAAAGAGGGGCGCCAAGCTACAATGTGGACGTGACGAGAGAGGGTGAAGATGATGAGATCGTGGTACTAATACCAACGAGCGCAAGGTCCGTCCGGCGGAGGAAAGGTACTCTACATGACAGGGATCGAATCTAAAGAGGGGATCTGATGGCAAGGACGCTCGGAGGGGAGAGAGTGGAGGTACAATGGAAGGCGCTCCCGAAGGAAGTGGAATAATGCGTGATGGGCCGAGGACGTGTTGATTTCAGGATGACGACGGTCGGACTGGAGGGATGAAATGACGTAATAATGAATATACTAGGTTTCATGGGGGTCGACAAAGACCTCGGACAGGGCATGTCGACATGTGAATGCTTGTATTGGAAGGGGGGTCATATCTCTAACTATAGTAACTACACCTACGGGGTCCCTACTAAATGGGTGACGGGCCGTGCCTTGGTCGTCCCTTGCACCTTCAGCGTTGTCGATTTCGAGGAGACGCTCGATTTTCACCGACCCAACCGTGCCGGTCCTATCTTTTTATTTTTCGTGCTTTCTTTTCATAAAAAGATTTACTCCACCCAAACCGAGCTTTGATTCGCAGCGCGTTCTCACTCGCCCGCCCAGAACGGACACGCCTGTGTTTCGTATGTGTCTTGGTCTCCTCCGTCTTCCCCTCGCTGATCCTCTCTCACACAGATCTTTTCCTCCATCCTCGTCATGCATACCCACCCAAACGACGACTGGAACTCTCTCTTCTCCGCACCGCTCACCCCCGCCGTATTCGCCAACCTCGCCGCCAACGGTGTCTTCCAGGTCCCATCCCCCGTCGACCACAATCGCAACCCCATCCCAACGCCCCGTACGAACCCTCCCCGCGATCACCACCCAGAATACATCCACGATCATGCCGCATGGTCGCAGTCCCTCCCCCCACCCAGAATACCGTTCGCTAAACCAAATCCCTCCCTCCACCTCTCTCTCCAACATCCCAAACCCCCTCTCGATGTCCCCCTCTCGTCCTCACATCCACAGGATCCCTCCCTCCGTCATCACAAGCCTCATCGTATAGCCATGTCGGTCAGTATCCCTCTGAGATGTCCACTTCACTCGACACCACGCCACTAACACTCGCTTCCAGGCCATTGATCATCCCCTGTCAAATCCGTCCCGCTCGCGGAGAACCGATGGTGGCGCAGATGCGTTCATCCACCCTGACCCCCTCTCAATACCTCCGCCAAACTACCACCCGTACACCCCCATCGAGCGCTCAAACGTCGGCATACCCCCTTCCTTGTGGATGTCTCCTACTTCCACTCAACCTTCCTCCCCTGTCGTCTATTCTCCTCTCACCCAACTTTCCATACCGCAGAACGGCATCATCCCCCCTGATCCTTCCCCCCTCTCCGGTCACATCCACGTCTCTCCCTCCACGACCGCTTCTCTTTCTGTCGAGTCCAAATCTGCGATTCTATCCGACCTCTTTTCAGACGATCTCTTCAATTCATCGAGCAACGGTCAAGGTCCAAGCTCGTTCACCTCTCCCAGATTATCAGGTTCTCCTGATGTTCAATCAAACGCATTGCCATCCGCAGAAACCGACCCGGAGAAACTTGCCAAGCAAGACCCACTTGCGACTCAGGTCTGGAAGATGTTTGCTCGCACGAAAGCCAACCTCCCCCACGCACAGAGGGTGGAAAATATTACTTGGCGTATGATGGCCCTTGCACTCAAAAAGAGAAAGGAGCAAGACGAGACCCCCGCTCCCCTGCAAGGTACCGTGTGTATAAAGACCGAGGGCACCCCCATTCTCTCCCTTAATCAACCCGACCTGTCAAGTACGCGGTTTCCTCATGACGAGGAAAGGGGCAGATCGTTTGCAAAGGGCAAGACCAAGGTGCAGGTCATCGGATTTGACGGCACGAACCAGGATGGCGCAGAGGACGACGAGTACGTAATTAATTCAGTCCTCGCTCTTGGCTTGCGTGATGCAAATATATTTTAGCGGCGAGCCGATGGACTGGCGGGCCATGAGCAGGTCCAGATCCCGTATTTCAATGGATTGGCGCCCCCAAAGTCCCTCTCGCACGCGTCCCCAACCGTCCGTGACGCAGTTTGACCACGCTGCCATGCACGCCCAGTTTGACGCTCGGCACCCTTTTTCAAGTACGCAGGACCGCCCGGACAGGTCTCCAGAACGAGCCATCCGATGTTCGGTGGAACATGCATCATCACCCAGTATACCGATACCGGGTACTTCCACCCTATCTTCCTCGCGCCATTCTGCAACATCTTCTACAGGTCACATGCGCCCCGCACTAACCGCCATCTATGAAGGCAAGACGGGCCACGAGGCTTCTCCGTTTGGAAGTCCCACTCATGACAATGCCCACGTTAATCGATTTGATCAATCCTTGTCCGCACTCAACACCCCAGCCTTCCATCCTGCTTCCCTCCCTTCTTTTGGTCTACATGGGCCCTCCAAGTCCCTCCTTGACGACCACGCATCAAAGCCTCGTGCATTTCCAAGGCACGTTCGCAAGACAAGCTTTGATCACACTGTGGAGCGCGAAGGGATCTTTACTGGACCGAGCGGTCGCCATCAAGTCAACGGCAAACCGTTGTCTCCAGATAGCCTAGCGGGGCAGAAGCGGCGTGCAGACGCACCACACGCAGAGAGCATGTTGCGAGCTGATCCGTCCAATGTCGAAGGTAATTCGCACTCGACGAAGCCCCGAGAGGCGGATCAGTGCGTTGGCAATGGTTCTTTTCCATCCACCACGTTCAATTTCAGCTTTTCGCCGTTTGATGGCCTGTTCGACTTCACTTCACCGGGAAGTGCAATATCACATCATGATTTCCCACACATGTTCACTTCCGATGGCGCAAGAGCACCTGATTTGCATTTCCATGACTCCGCGCCGCATTCGCTGAGCGGACCTACTTATACGTCTTCGGTGGGTTCCCCTCCCGGCATCGACGAGGGAATATCTGCTGCTGCTGCGGCCGCCCACAACGTAGCAATGGCAGACAGCTACGTTCAGCATCTCGGCGCTGCCAACTTTGCTGCCGACGATGGCGTGGATTATCATCAACTCCTCGGACTCCCGTTCCCTTCTTTGGACGCCGGCGTAAGCCTGGGTCAAGGACCGTATACCCACGTTGATCCCACGCAGATCCTGCCCGCGGAACACGGAGAGATGGTCTTGCAAAGTTATCAACCCAGCCCTACCAGCGATTGGGGCAACGGCCTCCCATCATCGACTGCCTCCCCTGAACCTTATGTCACGTCCAATGCGTCATCTCCGCCGTCCGTCGAAGGCGGAAATAATGCCAATCCTCGCATATCCAATCGCAAGATTTCTTCGACAAACCGCGTCGTTCAGGGGCTGCAACGAAAGAAGTCTGCTGCAAATACCACGGTGGTCGTCTCCAGATCGGCGACGAGCACGCCGGAACTGACTACCGAGGGCAGCAGTAGTGCTACTGCCAAGGGAAGCAGCGATGATGGCGATCAACCCCCGACTTCATGTACTAACTGCCGAACGACCAACACCCCTCTGTGGCGACGTGACCCAGAGGGTCAGCCCCTTTGTGAGTAATCGCGTTCGTCCTCGACGACGCTCGATTGACGACCGTCTGATAGGCAATGCCTGTGGTCTTTTCTTTGTGAGTGTGACTGACGGCGTGCTACCCACGATTCCTCACATGTCATACAGAAGCTGCATGGCGTCGTCCGACCGCTGTCACTCAAGACGGATGTCATCAAGAAAAGGTTGGGTTGTGTCCGTTTTGGTCGTGTGTGTGTGCTCACCGTGCACGCAGAAATCGGGCATCTGGCACGCCAAACGGCAGCAGTTCCCGCAAGAATGGTGGCGCTGGGCTGCCAAAGATTGCTGCATCGAGCAGACCACGTTCCGCCACGACAAACGCCATTCCTAGCGGGATTTCTGGCACGCGCGTCGCACCTGCCACGGTAGCAGTGAAACGACAACGGCGCACGTCAACAGGACTTCCGAGTTCACCCGTGACACGTAAAGGAAACGAAACCGCCTTCTAGTTGTGGTATGGCACCCCTGCGCGGTCAACGTACATCGCCAATCGGTCGTTTGTGGGACTTGCGTGGATATATTTTCTTGAATGGAGCGCAGGATGACATGTAGATATTGGTCGAGCATAGATTATTGTCTTTCTCTTTCTCTCTCCCCTCCTGATTCGCTTGTCCACGTATGCGCTGTATGCTGCCATATAAATTTATTCTACGTGTAGAATACGATGTTGTATGACTAGTACGCGGTGCAGGGTTGCTCAGACTATCCGAGACGGTAGAAACTGTCACGTCTGGTCTTTGGACGACGACGACGACGACGACGACGAACGTCCCACTTTTTGACCGCACGTTCCGCACCACCTGTCGCCAATCTGGCATCGTTTTTCAAAAATGCGACATCTTCACCGCGTACTCCGGCGCCCTCATATACGGCCGGTCTCCAGCCTGTCGCATCAAGGGACGTAACGACAGCCAGCCGACGGCTCTCCCGAACAGAACACGATTTCGAGCACGCTCTGCGTACCGGGGGGACCGTCATCATTAAGGAGACCTTGGACGTGAACGCCCTTGGTGCGGTCGACATCCCTCAGGCGAATCCGGGCTCGAGACGTGACCTCACATCCCCATCGTCCCCGGAACGAGATCAAAGAACCATTCGTGCCGCCCACCAACCCCAGACGCCCATCATCGTCCCACCCACGCCCACGCCCAATCACCCCTACTCCGCCCAACCGCTCTCCTCCTCTTCCTCCTCCAGTGAGGTCTTTTATGACGCCGAGGACACCGATATGCAAACCAAGCGACGCTCCATCTACCGGTCTCCCGGGACGTCGAGCAGTCCTGACCTCGCGACGCTCATGCGCAAGGCCAAGGAGCGCGGTGGGGTCGTACCGCCTGCGCTTGCCGCTGCGCACAAGGAAAAAGAAAAAGAAAGGCGGGCTGAGGTGCCTCCGCCGTTGCCTACGTCTTTGCCTTTACCGTTGTCCACTGGCTCTGGATCTGGTGCGGCGGTGAGACAGGGTGGCCGGCAGCCTGCTGGGTCGACAAGGCCGCGGTCGTCTACGAGCACGGCGGCGCCCGGGCCGCCCAAGTTGTCGATTACGGCGGCGGCGAGTAAAGGGGTGGGAGCCAAGACGCCCAAGGATCCTGTGAGTCCGACCGGGTCTGATTGGGTCATGGCGAGCCCGCGGTCGAGAACGACGTCGCGGGTCGAGTACGACAAGGTGCGTCGCTTTTTCATGGTTTTTCGCGCGGTGCGCTCAGTGGCTCTTCTTCGCAAGGTGAATAAAAACTCTGTCAAGGCCAAGACGAGCGCGTTCTTGGGCAAGATGCTCGGGCAGTCGACCCGCGATCGCTCTGTACGTCGACCGTTTGCCGTCTTTGTCTGGTGTGGTGCTCACGGTTGGATGCAGCGCACGGACGCCTCGTTGTCGGGGTCTTCCTCGTCGAGACCCTCGCTGTTTAATAGCTTTATACCCCCTGTCCCACCCCTGCCCGGGGAAGTACCCCCACCGGTGCTGTCCCCCATCGCGGACGTTTTCAGCATCCCACAGCCACCTCCACAAAGTGAAAAGCCGTTGCCGCCCATACATGCCGGGCCGATGGATCGTGCGAGTAACGAGTCTGATGTGAGTTCGCTCGTTGTCGTTGATCCGATATACCAGGTGAAGGGATGTACACCCTCCCCCGATGAGCGGCCGGCAGAGCGACCGGTGACCGGCGATGCAAAGTACCCTGGTCACACCAAGCGCCGAAGCATGAGCGTCAGTGACCTCGATGTGTATAAAGTCAGTCTCGAGTCCCCTGCTGCACCCACGATACCCCCCAAGGACCGCGGCGAGTCCGAGCGCAAACCCTGGGAGTCCACGACCTCGTTAAACGGGATATTGAGCGACTTCAAAGGCGTGTTATCGACGCTCGACCCTGACACGGGATCGTCGCTGCTCGATCTACGGGACCCATCAAAGCCTGGCCGTAGAGGTGCGTCATCCTCGTTGATCGCTACCGCCGGCCAGGCACCCGGCGTGTCCCACTCGGACGTAAAGTCCTCCCTCGTGCCACCTGCTACCCCGATTGTCACTCTCCCGGTGGAATCGTCGTCGGGACCAGGAACGGGTTCCACCTCGCCTTCCAAGGATTCTTTAATTGCCGAGCCGATCGTTCCCCCTCGAATGTCGTCCCTCCGGACACCCGTTCGTTCGCGTTCGGGGTCTGGCCCACATTCACACTCACAGCAACAGCAACAACAGCAAGGCATGGGAGTCGGCGGCCTCGCTTCGCCGCGCGTCGCACAGCTCAAGCATGGACCCAGCCCGCTGCGGTACAAGGGGTACGGGAACCACATGCAGTCATCGTACCGGGACATGGGCAAGCTCCGGGTGCATCCCCATTCTACTGCGTCGACGTCGGAGCCCTCGTTGATCCCGTCCAACGACGAAGCGCGTCCTTGTATGTCTTTTGTATCCGTTTTTCGGTTTCGTTCCTGATGTGATTTTGAATAAAGCGACGTCTTTGACAGTCACTTCGAACGAACTGACGACCAACGATCTCGTTTTGACCCGTTTTGCGTCGAACCCGTCGTTTTCGCACAAGGAAAAAGAGGAGATGCAAGATCCGGAGGAGCATGGAAAGGAACTGGCTGCGCGGTGTTATCATGAAGATGGCGCGTTTTTAGCCAAGGACAAGATTGCCGAGTGGTTGGGTGGCCAGTACGTGCCATCTTTGCCGTGCGAATGGTACATTGACCCCCTTTTTTTGTTTTTACAGTGGCTCGATCAACAAAATTGCGCTTCGGTATTATATGGATTATTTCGACTTTGCGGGATTGAGATTGGATAATGCGTTTAGGTAGGTTGCGACTTGAGAACGGGGTCGCCGTGACTGAGGCTCGAATTCGTAGACGGTTATGTTCCAAGCTGTATCTCAAGGCTGAAACGCAACAAGTCGATCGTATTCTCGAAGGGTTTAGCAGACGTTTCTGGGATTGCAATCCTATTCGCCTGTATGGGAGTGCAAGTATGTCCAGCCGTCTTTTCTATTGTTTGGTTGCTCATGCATCGTGGACATAGGCGTCGTTCACGCGGTCACTTATTCTCTCTTGCTGTTGAACACCGATCTGCATGTGGCCGATATCACCACTCGTATGTCCCGGACCCAATTCGTCCGGAATACCATGACCGTGATCCAAATGCAACTTCATCCCACACGGTACGCGTCGACGGCGGATCTGGACATGGACGACGCCAGTAGTGCCCCGGGGACGAATTCAGAAGGGACCGAGACACAGTCCGTGACGCGGTCGAAGCGGAGCGCGAGCATCGCGAGTTGGAATAGCGTTTCCAAGGACACATTCCTATCCGGCCCTCTGTCGCCTACTGTGCCGTCTACGACACAGCCGTCGTTGAATAGCAGCACGACGTCTTTCCAGCATTCGCCGAACGCAGAGTCGAAGCCGTTCGGTGGGCAGGTCGTATATGATCGCAATTGGGAGATGGAAATAGAGGGGTTGCTCAAGGTATGTTTTCTGGTGTGTGTTGGGGTCTTTTGATTTGATTTGGTGCGGTGCGTAGGATATGTATGCGGCTATCAAGAGCCAACAGATTTTGCAACCGCTTGGTATGCTTTCTCTCGACTCGTTCTGTGCGCTTTCTTACCGAGCCTCGGGGCAGCCCACCATGGCGTGTCGCGCAGCCGGAGCTTACGAGGGCCTCCCGACCGACTGACGACGCTGAAACGGGGTAGTATTAGGGGCATCCAGTCTATCCTCGGTGCACCGTACAGCCCATATAGTAGCAACAGCAGTATCGATGGACGTGCCAGTCCATCGCCTAGCTTTGCGACTTCGACACACGAAGTAAGGTTTTCTTTCTTGCTACCCTCTTTTGCTGACCACCATCCCTATCTTCTAGGGATTGCAAAATTCCATGGCTGCTTTCCTCACCCCTGCCCTCGGTTTCGCTTCCAATCTGTCCAATACGATCATACGTGAGACACAAGAAGACGAAGATCGGAGCTTCCACAGTCACGAATCCAGCTCGACCACGATCAGCATCACGGATGAAGAACTGGCGTTGCTCGGTGCACCCTGGGCAAAAGAGGGCATGCTTTGTCGTAAGCAGTACTGGGAATCCGCTGGAAAGCGAGCCAAGTCCAAAAATTGGCTTGATGTCTTTGTTGTCATTCAGCGCGGCGAGTTGAACATGTTTACGTTTGGAGAGCACGGAGGGGGTGGGGGTGGTATTGTTGGTGGTGGGAACTGGCTCGTACGTCGTTGGGTCCTATCTGTTGGACGACCGACTGATCGAATGATCTGTCGTTTAGGAAAACGCGAATGCGGTCGGTTCCGTCCACCTGGCGCATTCCTTGGCGCATGTGCTACCGCCACCGGGTTACAGCAAACAACGGCCCCACTGTATGGTGTTGACGCTCGCCAACGGAGGTGTCTATTTCTTCCAAGCAGGCACAGAAGAACTTGTCAACGAGTGGGTTTCGACGTGCAACTACTGGGCTGCGCGGACGAGCAAGGAACCGCTCGCGGGTGGCGTGTCCAACATGGAATATGGCTGGAGTCGAGTCTCGGAAGCACACCCCCGATCGGTCTCGGACAATGATTTGTCCCGGGAGCTCGACCGATCAGAAACCCTCAGCATTCGAAGCGCCCGAAGCAACCGAAGCAAGTTTGGCTGGCGAGAAGGAGTGGCAACCGTGCGCGCGCCACATTCACCATGGAAAGAGAGGACGACGATAAGTGATTGGAAGGCGCCCATACCGCCGATGATATCGAGTATACATGATGAGGAGACGCAGTTGGAGGCGTTGCAAAAATATGTGGGGACGCTGAAGAAGGACTTGCAAGATCATAACAAGTTGCGTGAGCCGATGGCTGCTCTGGTGAGTGCTCCCGTTTAGTGTTGCTACGAAAAGTTGTGAAAAGCTGACGGGGTCGCCCTAGTACGAGCCTCGTTCGGCCAATGGGTACAAGGCACAGGGCAACTGGGAAAAGAAGTCGCAATATCTTTTGACCGAGATCGTCAAGTACGGGTCTTATATCGACTCGCTGCAGTCAGCGATGACTCTCCGGCTAAAGAAAAGGGGCGAAAAAGCGCTGGAGAGAGCTCTTGGGAGTGGGTCACCAGAAGAGGATCTCGCGCGTTCCAAGACGGTCAGACGGAAGGAACGTGGTGCCGAGGAAGATACGATCTCAGAGGCGGACGAGCGGCCGTCCGTGAAAGCTGGTGCTGGCGTAAGCTCGCGACTTCACCGTCGAGAGACGGCGGAAGGTGGTCAATGGTAGTCAATCATATGATAAATCGATTTTTCCTTCTTTTTAATCAAGTTTTAATTCCCCTCTTGTGTACCTTGGATTGTGGAATATTTATGTATGTATGATATCTCACCTACCTTGTTTTCTTTTCGGTTTCTTTGTATATTCTTTCCGTATGCTTCTACCTGCTCTTTCTGGAGTTTGCTCGTCTTAAATGAAAGGATACTTGTGATGAGAGTAGGCTAATGACTACGGCAGATGGGCTAACAAGGTCCATACTAAACAATCATCGTGTGAGTCATTCTGATTCTACCGACCCATGCACGCGTGACGCACCTTCGCGGCAGAGAGTACTGCCTCGAGACCGCTCGCGGACGCCTGTGGTCCCCACTCAGATCCACCCTCATCAGGGGCATACCATACAGAACCGACATCGTAGGCCGAATCCAGCGCGTTGACAGAGATTGCCATGTACTGCGCTCCCAGGAAATCGCTGTACCTGTCGGTGATCGGTCTGTCATTGGCCCAACCTAAAAAGTATTGGACGTGTTTCATCCATATACCCTGTGTGAACCTGAAGTAAGGATCGGACGCAGAAACGCATTCGTCTCTCTTACCTTGAACGTTTGCTGTGGAGAAAGGGTGGGGGCGTCAGCATCACAAATGGACGTGTGCTTGAACAGAGACCACGAACCTGGTCTTTGTCACAGACAGAGTAGCCAAGCTGGGTGTTATCGCACGATTCTCTCAGGACACCGTTGTCTGTCAGGAAGCTTTTCGTCGCATCCAAGCTGACTTGTGCTTGTCGTAGGTACTCCTTGTTTCTACAACCGTTAGCGATGTAGAGTGAGCCAAGCCCGGATGCGACAACGGCCTGTCAGGGTCCAGCGGTCAGAGAAAGGGACCACCACAGGGAATGATAGACTGACTTGATTGTACGTCCACGCAGTCTGCGGTGAAATGGTTGAGCAAAAGCTATATTCACATGTCTCAAGGACCGACCGCTCCATTGTTTTGGCACGTGCCAAGGTCCAATCCGTCGTTGAACAAACCATCTGGTCCCTGCATGCCAGAAGACAACACTGTAGAGGACCAGGCGCGGTTATTAGCAGTAAACCCATTTGGACGAAAACGTACACCAATCGTGTTCCTAGTCAGATTGTGTAAATAGTGGTGGAGTTTATTGGAAACGATCAACCTCACCTTGAGCGCGTTCTGGAGGTAAGTGTCATTCGCAGTTCTCAAATAAGCTTGGGCCGATGTGAGGAGGAATAGCTCATTGGTAATCGCATTCTTGTACGTGTGATCACTCGACCACCAGACTACCAGCCAGTCGATCAACGAGGGGACATGAGTGCGTGCGAAGACCTACCTCCACCCCCGCAAGTGTTATCCCACTGTGCTGCAACCATGTCATATATCGCTAGGGAGCTGGACTGGTTGAAATAAGATGAAATTCGGCAACCATTGGATTCATATCACTTTATACTGGCTGTAGTCCTGGCGGCGGGAGGCCTTGTAATCGCAAAACTTGAACAACGCGAGTATAACCCACTGACAAGCATAAACTCTATCATCCTATTCCATGAGGTTGCAAGTAGTGGCAAATACCTGCGCGTCATCGTAGCTTCCGCCAAAGAACGAGTCCCAATTTGTGGAAGCATCCAAAGCAGCCTGTCCAATGTAGGAGTTGTCGGCAATATCCGCGTACACGTCAGTGTCCGTTGCGAGCATAAAGTTGTGTAGATCCTCCAAGGTGTTCTGTGGACGGAGCTCAGATCTCAAGATGGAATAAATGGCGTTGTACCTACAGCATCGGTCCAGAGCTCGCCCCTGGTATACGAGCCAGTAACACTATCCCAGTATTTAAGCTGCAACTCGTTTGCTATAGACTTGATTCATCTGGTTAGGTTTCCACATGAAGATACGGAGTAATCGTACGGCAGCTTTGTCTAATGTAGCCGAGCATTGGTGGGGCCACAAGGGGGCTGGATTTGCGTCAACAGGGGGCGAGAGAGAAAAGAGGGCAAGTTTGGGTATCGTGAAATAGTGCATTTCTGAGTGTGTTGTGGTGAGGTCTCCAGGTTACGAACACTCGAGTACCTACAAGTCGTGACCGTCAATTCATCCACGGGGGAATTGAGGGCCATGAGCCGAGTAGAATTCGAGGCTGCCCGCTCGGGTGCGCATAAGCGTTTAGTCAGTGGGCCGCCTGGTGCACTAGTTGGGGCTTGAAGCTCAATGATCTTGTGGATACTCGCTTCCACCGCCACCAGTCGGTGGGAATAACCCAGTACGGCATCAGCTTCCTTCTGTGCAGCCCACATGCTCGCGTCTGAGAATGTAACCAGTCAGAGGGGTAAGTGGCTTCTCGCGGCTGCTATTTGCCGAAAATGTCCGCATCTTTGGAGAAATTTCCGAGAAGTTTTACCTCGCCCCACCTAGTATATACGTGTCAGTATACGATGCATTCATGGTCACGTCTAGGGTCACCTTAACCCCCTCCACCATGGTCCTAGTAGCATTGGGGCAGATATATCTCATTTGTGCATGCTTGGAGTCCATTTTCTATGGTATGAACGGGCTCTAGCATGTATATACCAACTAAATGATTCGCAGGTGTCAAGTGCGTAATCATCCTGCACATTTCTTGCATTTCTCGCCCGACTCAAAGGTATACAAGCTGCATGTTGTTTGGTTTCTGCATTCAGGTCCTGGCATCAAGTGCAGCATCATCACGCAGGTGATCTCCGCCAGCTCCTGGTTGAATTCAACAGTGCTCACCGAAAGAGCCCCCAGGATTCTCATTGCGGCTATCGTGCAATTTTCATTGTCTACAGCCCATGTTATCATCACAGTCATTGAACTGCTCCAAGCTTTCACCCGCGAAGTTCAACCTGATGTGTACTACTCAAATCCGGGGACGAGTAAAGTATTTGTTGTCGGATTTTACATCTATGTCATAAATGTGAGCTGCTTATTTTTCCCTTCGTAAATGACTGGATCAGAAGTAATCGGATTTAGACTTTTCTGCAAGAGCTACTCTTGGTATGTGGTTCCGCTCGCTAGATGTGATTCTATTGATTGTGCATCAGATATGGCGGTTATATGGTCTTTGGGGACGGAAGTTCAAAGTCTGCACCATTCCAGTGAGTGTCTCAGCCCGGTGCCATTCGAAAGTGTTGTATTAAGCCGATGATGGTAGCTAATTTTCTGGGTTGCACACGTCTGTAAGTCAATCGTTACGGGTGCCAGGGCCCGGACATGTTCAATGACAAAATGTCCAAGGTATTGGGACAATCGCTGTTTCCTGCTTTATACCGACCATCACCATTGCCTCACCTAATAACCTACTTGCTCTTGGCTTGACCGCGTGGGGACTCGAAACTGCCACGAACCTAACAGCAAACTTTGGCATTGCATACCGTCTCTGGAAGGCAGAGTGTAGAACTGCTCCATTGGGCGTTCAGAGACAATTCAGTTACCGAAGCGTTATGCTCCTGATACTGGAGTGTGGAGCACTCATCACAACGTGCACGGTGATTATGTTTGGCCTTTTCGCATCGGGCCACGAGTCTGGAATCGCAGGTGTTGGCATCGCGACACAGATTGCGGTGGATTATTTCCGTTCTTTCCGCATTGCACACACGGCTGATACAGGTTGCAGACTATATCACCCTTGGTTATTGTTGTGCGTGTGGGCCGTGCCCAGTCCAGGTCACGTCCGAGTAACCGGACAAGAAGCGCTTACAGCACTTATCCTCTGGAGATTGATATACATCGCACGCAGCATACAGTCGACCAATATATCTCGCAGGGAACAGGAAAACCTCAGGGTGACCCCCGACGAGACGGGGTAAAGATCAAGATTGGGGAGGCCATGTGATCCGAGGAGTAGATGCCACGTAGCGCTGAAACACGGATGTATGTCGTTGATTGTGTCTTTAGCACGCTGAGAGTGATGCGAAGCGTTTCGTAGTGGCTGATTTCCACCTGAAAGAATTTTCAACAGTCTTCTTCCCTGATCGGGGCTTGTAGATAGGTGAGTTTCGGACCATGTCACTTGGTGACAATATTGAACAAGCAGGTGGAATGACTGTCTCACACAAGAAGCGAAACTGTTCAGATCCTACTATGGCCACTGGTATTGTAGCCGAGATACCAGGAGCCCCTCGCAGATGAACTCGACATTGGACCCGTTGCCCACTCATCCTCCACTCTCTTTCAGATGGCCTACAGCTTCTGCATTCCATTACAGAAAATCCCGTCGTTCGAACAGCCCTCCGATACTTTTCGACTCAAGTCTACTTTCGGCCTGTCCCTCGAATGTCTCTGGTGCTCTTGCTCGTAACGTGTGATGCGCGTGTTTTCCTGTCGTACCCACGTGCACTCATCTAGATCAGGGAGTTTTAATTGATGTTATGTCAGGTGGCTGCCTTGGACGTTTGGGACGACATGCTACTCAGATGAACGACTCCCAAGATGTGTTTCCACTTCCCCTGTGTTTTGAGTGCACCATACGTCCCCAGTCTTTCCTTCTCTGCTATGGCGAGCGCACTATGCTGAACCCAGCGAGAATTGAAGAGTTGACTCGAAAAGCAGCCGAAGGTCTTTGCATTCCCAATACCCACACTCGCTTGGTTGCCATTGCTCTACTCAGTTCGTCTATGTCAAAGGAGAGGCATAATCCAAACTTCCATGTGAAACAGTAATCATACATCGACAATTTAGTCACCTACACGTACCACCTTACTGAAACAACGTTCAGCTCACGCAACAGTCTCGGGAGGACGAACGACCAATTTCTTCGCGCTAACACCACCCGTTTCCAATCTCTTTAAGCCGTTTACAATTCCTTTCAATCCCCCCGGCAAAACTTCGACAGGATTAGGCTATAAATGGAAGGGACTCGTCAACCCAGAACCCATCTAGTATATGGTCATGGACACATCACAAACCTTGATCTTTCTCTCCGCGAGCCACTGCGTCAGCGCAGTCGCAAACTTGGCCCCGAGTTCACGGTTCGCTGGAATATGGAAAGTTCCGAAGACCATGAGGACATTCTTCCGATTGGCCTTGTCCTCTTTGACTAATCCTTCAGTGACGACAGCAAGAGTCCCACCGGGTGCCAAGATATCAAACGCTGTTTGCTGCGTCTCTTCGAGAGAGACCGCGTCGAATATGTACGTTACTGGTGTGCGGGTGATGCGAGCAACTTGTGCTTTCAGTTCAGCCGCCACAAGGTTCCGATCGAGGACATGTGTTGCACCCAACGACAGAAGAAGGTGTTTATTTTTCAGTGAGGCTGTCGTAATAATGGGGTTGAAGCCCGACAACCTAGCAAGCTGGATCGCTGCACGTGCACACAAATCAGCAAGACAGCTGATTGATGGAGAAACTGATCCTACCATATTGACCAAGGGAGGACGTGCCTCCCATGATAATGAGGGGTTGATTTGCATACTTGCCAAGACCTCCTATCTCAAACGGCGGGGTGAGCGCTAGACCTTGGGGTTGTTGGGCGTAGGTAGCCACCGCAAACGGATTAAAGCAGGCAGGAATTGGTGCAGCCTCGTCAAACGAGATGTTATCCGGGACCTACACGGATAAGATCAGGGGTAACGAAGCGCGTACAGTTCTGACAAGACTGACCTTGGAGGCAAGCTCTGCAGTGGCCAGGGAATAATGCTGGAATGTTCCATGTTTAACCCCGTAAGCAGACTGGAAGGTCCTGGAATATGTCGCATGGGTGAGCACCCGTGCCATCATATCCGCTGTTGTGGTCTTAGAGCGCACAACTCACACTCTGTCTCCTATCACCAGGTTGGTGACCCCATCGCCGACTTTCGCAACGACGCCAGCAGCGTTCTCACCAATGATGGCAGGGTATTTCTCTATCATGAAAAATCCCTCCTTTTGGATTTTCCAGTCAATGGGGTTGAGAGCGGTCGCCTCGAGCTTGACGAGGATCTCGCCAGGGCCTGGCTCGGGAATCTCGTTTTCGCCGATTGTAAACTCGGCTCCGATGTCATGGAGCCAAAGAGCTTTCTGTATGGCCATCTTGGACGCGTTGGATAACCAGGTGATGATGAATGTGAACTCTACCCCTGTCTGAGCTTATATCGGTCCAGCTAAGCTATGCGCTGAGTAACGAAGGACTCAGCACGGTAGGCTGGTGGCTGCGGAGGCAGGCACACTCGCAGAACCGAGTTGGGACGACAGATTGAGCTTTTGCCAAGGGCTTGATTGCGCCATCTATGCCGAGCATAGCAATTAGTATTGGAATGGACATACCACATGGTGCTCGTCTCGCTGCTTATTCCTCATTATCCATGCATGTTCCTAGAGGGTTTTATGAGCCTACACTCAGCCTACTACACCAGGCAGTGGCTAAGTTAATTGCTGATAAAAGAACTGTAAAAGATTGGGTCAGCTGTTCAATCAGTAAATAAGAGCGAGTGTGGGGAGATCAGCTAGTCACTCCCGTCTTGTGCACTACCGGCTCGACTCTTATCATTTCTGAGATAGTACAGCCTCAGAAACACAGGATGAAAAACTTGCCAGACGGGCCAACACAGTACTAAGTAACTCGTCCTAATGGTAGCATCTAGGGTCCGCCGAAGTGCCTGATTAGCAAATCTAAAAGACTCCGAGCGCAGTACACCGCCTTTTCGTTCGCACTGGTCATGGTAGCAACAGGCATAACCTCCGAATGGAACAAGATCTTGAACGTACACTCAAGCTACTCATACATTTTCCCTCGATTTTTATTACGAAACCTAGTTGTGACCGACCACGTTCTTCGGTCTGTATGGCTCTTCCAGGTATTTCTTCTCTTCAGGCGTGAGCGTAATGTTGATGGCACCTACGAACATTCGGATGTCAGAGTTGTGGTGCCAAGGGTACACTTAAGAAACTGACTGAGGAGATCCAGTAGGTTATCCAATGAGGTAGTTCCGATAATGGGTGCGGTCACAACGTCCTGGCTTAGTGACCAAGCAAGCGCGATTTGGGCCATGCTGGCCCCCTTCTTCTTGGAAACTTCCTCGAGGCTGTTTGTGGTGATGAACATCGCCTACTAGGTGACCTCAACGCTGCGACGCACCGATTAATGATGTCCTGGTCAGATTCGTGCTGAATGTAAGAGTTGATGCCCCTACAGTTGAACGGCGCTCAGATCCATACATGGTGCGATCAGGACATTACTCAACATGTCTGTCCTTCCGCGGATTGTTTGCTCGCCAAGAGGGCGCGTGAGCAGGCCCCTCGCGAGTGGTGACCATGGAATGCATCCAACACCGAACATCTCTCAAATAATGAGGCAGATCCAAAGCCTCGAGTTCCGTCAGACTTTACCTTTAACGTTGGGAACATCTCCCGCTCCTCTTCACGATAAATGAGACTATGGTGGTCCTGCATGGAAATAAAGGGAGTCAAGTGGTTTGCGATAGCATAATCTGTGTTGCATTATCAGTGCGCAGCCATCACGATTCGCGAAAAGGAATACTTTGCATTGCCTGGACTGAGATAATCGAATCAATAGAACTAATAGCACAAAAACCTGACTTACATTGGTACGCCCAGCAGGAGGACATCCCGATGTAACGGACGTAACCGGCTTGAACTACGTCATGTAGCGCTTGCATCTAATTTTCAAGTGAGAAGGGTCCTTCGATACGTTGTAATCATCTCTCACCGTCTCTTCAATAGGTGTCTCTTTGTCAAATCGATGACCTAAAGCCACGAACTCAGATCAAATGATAAATGAGATGAGGACAAAAGCATACATTGGAGGACATCCACGTAATCGAGCTGGAGACGTTCCAGACTGTGCTTGATGGATTGGAAGATATACTAGGAGCAAACTTAACTCGGACATGCACGCTGTGAGCAAAGTTCGTTACCTTGCGACTCAAACCCCGTTGGTTGACATATCCCAGCTCATCAGGATGAACCGCGGACCTGAATAACTTCTCACTGGGAGTCCGACCAACGACGTTGTAGACCTGGAATCGATGAAGGAATAAAGGCATTCAGAAGGTCAACAGACACCTACCTTTGTCATGACCACGATCTCGTCGCGAGGAAGATTCAGCTGCCTGATGGCTTTGCCTAGGATCACCTCCGATTCACCGTTGGAGTACATCTACACACAAACAACCATAAGAATGCGCCATGGTTTGTACCAGGTTCAGTGAAGACTTACGTCGGCAGTATCAAAGGTATTGATCCCTGCGTCGTAACTGGGTCCCACTTAAGCAAGTGGAATGCGATTTCATTTGTAACGTACGCTGCTTTAATGTGTTTGATGGCTTCCTCCTCGCCGAGGACCCAGTCCTGCCATTCACTTGTACCTTGTGAACATGTAAGACAAGAGAGCAAGAGGAGTATCTCTTGCTGTTTACCATACTGCATGGTTCCCAAGATGATCTTGGAGACCTTCAAACCCGAATTGCCCAATCGGACTGCGCAACGAGTGAGGCTAAAATGTACAGACGAAAGGGAGGAAACGAACCGTAAGGCATAGATTTTTGAGTGGGAGCCATTTCTGCTGGGATGTTCAGGGATGTTAGGAGCAACTTTTCAGCCTCAGGTGATTCGTGTCTGAATTTATATTGCTGCGACTGCCTTGTCATGTGAGTAGACGGAAACCCGTGGTATAATTACCCCGTCGCGATTCCGTCGCTGCTGGAAGCCACCCCGAGGTTAAAGTAACTTTTATGACTCGGACAGGCTCTCCCCCCCGAAGACCCAAGTCTGAAGACCGGCTGGAGCGACCGCATGGAGGCATGGAGCTGCTAGATATTACGCCCAATTCCATGCCCGGACCAGTTTGACCCGTCGGCCCGGTATCGACCAAATAAAGCGAGACTGTGAACATCACTTTCGAATCTTGATCAACAATATTAGGCCCTGAGAGCGGAGGGCTTCGCATTTTGTTTTCTCAGTTACACGGATTTATTAAGATGCAACAACACGACTACCCATGGTCAAAATAAGACCCACCACAGCGCGCATCGTCCTTAACGCTCGACGTCATCTACCATGGCCTCCTCCGAGGTTTCGACCTGAAGTGGTTTTGGTTCCTGAACAGCGGGGCGACCCGGGTCTTCTGGCCTGCCCAGGATTTCATCCTGGTAATCGGTTTCCTTTCCAACCACAGTGTCTTCCTCCAACACGGATGTACCTGATTGGAACGATTTGGTGAGCGAACTAACAGTCGTCACTGCCATATCCAGGACAGCCTCGACACGTTTCCTCAGGACTTCGCTCGCGCTGCTCACGACCTAAAGGCAGGCAGGTATTACTGCCAATACCAACAATCCAACGTGCTGAAAGGCGTACCAAGGAAACGAGATTGATATGTGCGTCTGCATCGTCGACACGGACAATCAATGCTGGGTCGTGGCTCGTATCCCCCCCTTGCTCATTCTCTTGTTCATCTTGGTCAGCTTCCTCAGGCATGTGCAGCTCCACCTCTCCAAAATGCGCCTCAAAAAACCAGGCAAGACGCTGTATCCGAGTGTACGACGACCCCGAGTCACAGTCGGCATGGGGGTGTGCATGCGAGCATGACTGAGTCGTAACTATACGGAAAAGAATGATCTTTAGCGACAGGAATGTGTTATATCCTTGACACGTACGCTTCACGGATGCAGGACTCTTGTCGATACCCGTAATCAAGGCCAGGGTGGAATCGGCGATCATATCGTTGCTCGCACCGGAATCCCATTCCAGCGTTAATTCGTGCTCACCCGTGTGCTTCACGTCAACCACACCCATGACCTAGAACTTGACTCAATATTGATATTCCTCGAACCGAGAAGACCCACCCTCATCGTAGCGACCCCGTTTTTGTCCATGCCTTCTTCTGCGCTGCCATACATTCCCTCTAAATGCCATCGTACCAAATCCCAGCCGACGCCGAGAATAACCCTTTGCCTCTGCGTCACAATTGTTGTCGAAAGCCCAGCAAAGTCCCGGAGGTCACGGGGATCAAGAAGCGTATAGGAATAATCCTTGGACACAAGGAGGCCAGAGACAATATCTCCTTCCTGTGGTGCCTTCGCCGCTAACGTCCCGATAGCCTATTTCAAATACATATTGAGCGTGCTGACAGATAATCACAACTCACCTTTGCAACACGCTCACCACGGAACGAAAGCTCTAGTGTTTCTAGGTTCCGTGGAGTATGTATTTTGACGTCTTCATCACGATCCTTGTACCGAGCTGTCATGGCAGCACGCAAACGGCCCATCGCAGTCTGTTCACCATGAACGAGGACCTGAAAGTTCCCGAAACGTTCAATGACACTGGTCCAATGGGATGACCAGAATGACTACTCACGACATGTTGCGCCTTGACTTGCTCGATAAACTCCGAATTTTGGGAATAGTCAACGTGAGCACTGAAGGAGATATAATCCACGGATATTTTCCGTGGTATCGAGTGTCCTTTGAGGGATATAATCTCTTCGGGTTCCGTCATGATATCCTAGACAGTTTCGAAGCAATGATAAGCTGAGGCTCTTCAGACGTTGAGGTGGAAAACGACATGTGACATTTCGACAATACAATACACGACGTGAAAGCAGGTCGATGAAAGTTAGTTCCACCCCAGCTGCCACTCACCCTAGCGAGCGTGCCCTCGATGGAATATCCGGTGATAATAAGACCGTTCCTCGGATCTGGAGCCCACAACTCCAGTAGTTCGCGACTGGGTCCCGTTTGCAGGAAGCCCGGGCTGGCAAGCACAACGCACGGGGGACCATCGGCGATCTTTCGTTCCCATCCTCGCGGTTGAGGAAGATTCGAGATATGCCTGTGAAAGACGTAAGCAGAATGAAGCAGAATCTTAAGGGCGGGATACTCACTTGAAAACAAACGGATTATCTCGCTTCGCAAACCTTGACCGAATGTTTGCATTCATCGTATGTATGTAAGTCTGGTAAACCGCCATACACTTCCTTGCAAGACTCGAGGCGTAATATATCGGAACATTGTGAAGGTCGGGGTGTTTCTTCCAGTATTCGTCCAGAATGAGAAGCAGCTCTTGCGCTCTGCCCAGAGCAAACGCAGGTAGCAGAACATGCCCTCCACGCCTGATGATGGAGTGTACGAGGCTCGTGAACCGTAGTTCCTTCTCTTCCCTTCCTTCCAAACTTTGTACTCCATAGGTACTCTCGACAATGAGAACGTCTGGTCGAATCGGAGGAATCTCTGCCTTCACCAGGTGACGATCCTCTTCCCGAGAGTAGTCGCCAGTGTAAAGAATCCTAAGGCCTGCAATGTCAATCAAGTACATACATGCTCCCAGCACGTGCCCTGCGTGATATGGAGTGAAGGAAACACCCGGACAAGGTGTGATTAATTGATGTGCCGAGACCGGGATGATGGAAGAGAGCGACATGGACAGCTCCAACGGCGTGAACAAGGCATCCGATGAGGATGAACTGGATGTGAACACCTGAGCGGTGGATCTATGACAAGCATAGAAGACGACAAACCTCATGCGAACAAAGTCTTGCATCATGAATTTGTGTACGGCTTTTGTCGGATGTGTCATGTACACTTTTCCTTTACCATCCTTAAAATTGGTCTGCGAAGCGGTCAAACGAGGGAAGACGTGAATAAGATGTCAAAGACGACCTTCTCCATAATGTAGGTCAGTGCAGCGGCATGGTCAAGGTGGAAGCTACGCGTCACGAATCAGCGTTTGGCCTGGACAATGATTCACAACGTACTGCGTGATCAAAATGGCATCCACGGTGCTCCAGTCGAGCTCATCGACGAATGGTAGAGACGCCATTCCACTGTATGCAGGGTGAACGCCAGCATCGCAGACTATAGTTTTGCCTCTGTATTGGAGTACACAACAGGAACGTCCGACTTCTTGACCGGCACCAAGCAAAGTTACACTCAGAGTCGGAGTGTCCGCCATCATTCCGAATCCTGTCAAGTCGCGACCACTTCAATTTAACGTAGGTCGTGTTTTTTGGAGGGCGTCGGGTAGTCGTTGGCAAGACAATCGATTCGGACGTTGCCACTGACAGCGACTCGGAACCCGTTGCAAAACGATCCCAACGAAGTCGTTCACCTAGCTGACATAAGCATCCCATGACTTTGCCAAAGGCCATGGGTCGCAAAATGAACCGCAAGTCTAATCCTTCTAGTGCCAGCAATACAAACGTCGGCGCGAAGCACGCTGCAAAGAAAAGACCACAGAAGTTGTCCAAAGATCGGTCAGAGCACGTCCGGGATGCGTTGAACCGCGACGTGAACCTCTTGTACAACGTACGAGGATCGCAGCCTTACTAGGATGACACACGGCGTAATGGATCGTATTTTAGGCCTTGGAGAACTCAACCATCGTGCCACCGTCCATTCCTCGAACAGATTCTGTGGCCTTGTTGGCGCAGAGTATGCGGGATCTGGGGAGATAGAGACTCGAGCTGCCAATGGTGGGAGGCAAAAAGTAAAATATTGCCTTGCGGCGTTGCGAACGCCCCGTTGCGCCGGGCCATCGCTCGCGGCAGTGCGTGCCCTCTCTGGTGAGTTATGGCGTAGTGTACCGGTGAGGTAGCATCAGCTCTAAAGCAACCTTTCCAGTTATTTGCATATTCTACTTGTCATCTCCGGGACTAGCGAAATGTGGTTTCCCTCAACAAAAATCATATGCTCCCCGACCTCACGGGGTTGATGTAGTTCCGTTCAGCTGGCAGCAAAACTTGCACATCGATTTTCAGCAGTGTCGACCATGATATCATTGATCCCATGCATAAAAGGTCTTGTCGCAATATCTATACAATTAAATCTCACATCATCAGATATATATCGGCATATTGATACGGATGATGCACAAGAGTGTCCAACGAGTCCTTCAAGAAGCTGACATGTTACATTTTGACTTGGATTTTTCTTGCACTTGTATCCCTCCGACACATTGATTCGTTTTCCGTATGACTTTGAATCATGCAGCCTGGTGCTCAGTCAAGTGCCGAGTACCGTGAATGTATGAATACGACCGACTTGAATCATGGGCGCGTTCGGAAAGTGGAGGAGGTGCAAACGTAAACGAGGGATTCGTCAATGGAGCCAGTACCATTTGCAGAAGATCAACGTTCAACCTTGGCATCCAATTCATACACTCTACTCGATGTCCATAACAACAATAGTCTTGTAATCCGGATCAGCACAACACAGTTTGCCTCTCATGCCATCTTGAAGAGTCCTTGGGAAGAAGTCCGAACACTTGTATCGCCGTGGCCTGGGTACTGCCTGTCCGGTTGGAAAAAGCGCGAAAAGAGATGAGGTGCGTCTCGGTAAACGTCCAACGCCAGTGCCTCACAAGACTGTCTGCGTGAACTTTTCTGCGCGTTTCATCCTAGCCCCCCATGAGCCACGCATGTCACACTGCATGCAAATCACCGCACACCAGGGCAATACGGAACCTGGGAGGCTCGCAGAATGCACGCGTGCGAGTATCCAGCGCTACTTGGGTATAGACGAACGTCGACCCACCACGATGGAAGTTCCTCCAGTTATCCAAGTATCCAATCAGGGACGGTGGCATCATACAATTCGCCGGATCGGCTTTTTAGCTGAAACTCCAATAGGCCTCTGTAGGGATGAATTTAATGAGAGACATGTCTAGACGAAAAACCTTCTGCGAAAAGAAAGTCAATAGAATGGACATACCGCTTCAGTTTCCCATGTGAGTGTTGACGCGGGGTGTACTGGCGATACATACACGACGAACAGCCCGTCCGTAGTGTTCATCTAGCACATCCCCCAGGTCCACCGCTCAAACAAGGGCCCCGCAGCCTCCCACAACACCCGCCGCGCACTTGCATGGGTTTCCGAGCGCGAGCCCGCACCAGCACCA
>JBBPLN010000029.1:0-63179 GCA_038089815.1 Sutorius eximius | reverse complement strand
GACGACGACGATGACGAGTACGACGAAGACGCCGTCCTCGACCCACGCGCAAAGGCACGTCAGGAAAAGGAGCGCGAAATATCAGCCGATCTCGAGAGCGCGCAGACGCTGTTTGGTGCAGCGAGCTTGGGAGGTGTGTGCGATCGTCCGGATTATCTTGTCCTAATTTAATCTTGTCATAGGATCGTCCTCGAAAGAGCTCGATGCACTCCTTTCCGTCAATCCGCGCACCAAGGAGGACTTCCAAGCCTTGTCCGCCCAGATCATCGAACTCATCATCAAACGACATCAGGACAAGCCCCTCTACCCATCGTTCGTCGAGTATCATGTCCGACAACTAGCCGAGCCTCTCAGGGACGTCGAGGTCCGCAAAGCGGCAAGCGGCCTGACCACGCTGGCAAACGAGAAGCAAAAGGAGCAACGAGAAAAGGCAAGCGGGAAGAAGAAACCAAAGTCTGCGCTCAGGCCGACGTTGGGTGCAACAAAGGTGTCCAACAAGTACGTACCTCTTCGCTCCATGATCTAAGCGACTGACACACCCTAGATTTGACACCGAGGTTTACGACGAGGCTTTGGATGACTTTGGAAAGGAAGCAGAAGACTTTATGTAGAAATACCTACACACCCACCCATATTGTGTGCTATAGTACGTCCTCGGAACATTGCTTCCCATTTTTTGATATGGCAAAAGAGACACATCCTAGGACCCGTCTTCTTCGCCTCCGCTGTCGCTCTCTTCATCGTCGTCGACGAGACCCACCAGACCTGCGCCCCTCTTTTCTTTTAGCACCTTCCCGGCCCCTGAAAGCTTGGATGCAAACGCTTTCCGTGCGCCCACGTTCGCGCCGACGTCCCAGATCTGCAGTCTCGCCTTCGATCCCGCCGCAGCGATCGTGAGTGGATCATCCGGCGAGAAGACGGCAGAAAACACTTTGCCCTGTCGTTTGTGTGAGAATAGAAAACGACGGCACCCATCGCAACACATACGATGTCGAGATCCCTCGACGCGACCATGCTCACCGACGGCTTGCCCCCCTCGGACTGCTCCACGTTCCAGACCTTGACGACCTTGTCCGTGCCGCCCGTCACGAGACACCCGCGTAGCAGAGGGCTCACGTCCAACGTGGACGCAGCGCCGTCGTGTGCGGAGATCGTGAACCGCGAGGGCGACGGTTCCTTGAGATCCGTTGGCAACGTCCGCGCATCAAAGTTGAGCACGAGACCATTTTCGAGCGAGACCTACACCATCGATGAGTGCGATGCATCCTTAGCTCGGACGAGCAGCCTACATAGAAAGCGTGCGACTCCCAGGGATCCCATCGGAGTGCCTCCACGTCTGCGCCGAGTACAGCGCCTACACCCGTATCGGGTGCCCTCGAGTCGAATATACGGACCGTCCGATCGTAGCTGCCCGAAAGCAGCACCGTGGGCTCCTTGTCGTTCCACTGCACCGCCTGCACCTTGTCCTTGTGCACGTTGAAGCTCCGTATCGCGGGGGCGCTCTTACCCCCGTCCGTATCCGCCGTCGGCGCACGGCTGAGATCCCACAGCTTGACGGTCCGGTCTGCGGACGCGGACGCTAGCATATGCCTGTGCGTCGTGTTCCACGACAGGCCGAGCACCGCGTCGACGTGGTGCTCGTCCGACGTCGGTCTCGCTTTTGTCTTTTTGCGCTTCTTTTTGCCGGTGCCCGCTGGGATGGGTACGTGCGCAGCCGTTTTGTCCGGTCGCCCGAGGACCATGTCGGGGTACATGCTCTCCACCACGTCCAGCGACCATATTTCGATCTCGGGATCGAGCGTCCCTACGGCCACGTAGCTGCCCAACTTGGCCGCACCCTCCGCTGGCCCTGATGCGGGCGCGAAGTCGAGCCATTCGAGACAGAGCGGAAAGTTGGGCAACATCAGGTCGTGGTGCACGTAGAGGTTTTCCTGCGTTTCGTCGTACACGTAGACCTCCAGCTGGGATATTTCGTCCTCCGTTTTCGCGGCGACGATGAGGTTGTCCGTCGGTAATATCTCCAGCGCTTGCCGCTCGTCTTCCTCGTCCTCGGGGTCCTATCATACCAGCGGGTTCCAGCGAGTGCGGATGCATTCGAAAGTAACCAGACGGACCTCTTTTAGCGTGATGTATGGGTCATCCGTGTTATCGCGGTAGAACGTCAACCCCTTGATGTTCGTGAACGGACCGATCCCTAAAGTCGATCGAAACGGTTTGTAAACGACACCGACCAATCTCTTGCACGCACCTTCTTCGTTGACATCGTCATCATACTCATCCAGATGATATTCCGCTAAATCGTCGCTCTTGTCGCCCGATTCGACAGGTGGCTTTTTCCCGTCCTCACCCACATCCACATCCCCATCCACGATCATCGCGTCCTCATCTGTACCCCCCTCCTCGCTTCCTCGACAAACCCGGTCGGCATCGATAAAACACAGGCAGAAACGAGGCACTCACTCGATCCACTCGTCCTCGCGATTATCCCCCGAGTCGTTCTCGGGGTCGTCCGCTTCTTCTCCCTCGGCACCCTTTCCCATCTTCTGCGCCGCCTCGTGTGCGCGTTCGAGTTCCCTGCGTGCATCCTCGAGCTCGATCCGGGCGAGTGCGCTCACCCGCTCTAGTTCGTTTTCATCAAGGACATATTTACGTGGATGGTGCGCGGCAACACCTCGTCTGACCCTTTAAAAAATTGCTGATCGTGTGGTTAGATATTTAAACTTGGCTCACCATGACACGCAAGAGATCAAGTTGCTCATGCCAGGTCGTTCCTTGACCTATTCGATCCACTTGGACGAGTTTTTCGCATAGCGGTCACGTGACAAAACTATAGTAGATAACTTAGGTCCCGAGTACGGCTCGAGAGAACGATACCTTCGAAATAAAGATAGCTCGGGTAGTCTATCCAAAAGAACTGTTACACCAACCCTCCACCTCCCATCCGGACGGTGTCCCATACAGCCCTCCCTACTTCCCCCCAGAGTGAATATAGGACAGATCCGCCGCGGGCGTCGACCAATCGCCGCTTCACTTGATCTGCCGTGGATGCTGGTACTGGAGCTGCTCGCGCACGCCGCAGCCGGATGATGTAAGACAACACCGGTACGAGGAGGAAGAGTATCGCCAACGTGGTCAGGCGATTTGTCGTAAAACATGTGCGAAGGTATTCTTTCATCAACGCCAACCCGCCTAGCGACTGTCCCGTTCTTGTCGCCACGGAATTGTGTCGACTCCGAACGACGCTAGCGTGGAAGTTGCCACGCGGTGTCGATCGAGAGTCTCTCGAGTTTTGACGGGGAGTTGATTTGGTTACCGTCACGTCTGAGGCAGCAGATGTCGAAGATCCTGAACGTTGCCTTTGACTGAGCTTCGAAGGTCCGTTGAGAGGAACTGCGGTACGGTTGGATATGGTCGACAGGGAGGAACTGGAAGATGAAGCGGACGGTGTGGGAGAAGGCAAACGAAGGGGGGAAACGACGGACGGTGCCTGAGCAGTCCGAGCGGACTTTTCCTTGAAGATTTTTTCAAGGGATGCTTTCAATTCCTACGCTCCGATTATTACGGGAGAAACCATCATGCCGGTTAACTCACCGTCCTCTTGCACGATGGCAGCTCGACCTCGTAGGTCAAAAACTCCCTGGCATAATCCCACTCCTCCAGGCGCGGCAAGATGTGCAAGCAATACAGCTCTAGTACCTTCTCATATGCCTCCCCAGTCGACGGAACAAAGTCGTACTGCCCACGGTTCGACAGCCAATCCTCTGTTATCTCCCGTCCGATACTCGGACAGCTCACTTGGATGCTGGACACAATATGTGTAATCAAAACTTGATGTGGAAGAAAGGCGGGCGTAGCTGTCCGCGGTAATGAGGGGGGCGTAAAGAGGGCTAGTGACCGCGCATGGGACGTGGTCACGAAAGACTGTGGTGATAACAGCAGCAGCTCGCGCAGCGTCACCGGGAGGGTAGCATGGTCCGGGGGCGAGGCGTACATCGTAGACTCGAACGTAATGCGAAGGATGTCCCATTTACGACGATGAGAATCATACGCATCTGGTGCAGGTGCAATGGGAGGCTGCAACAATGCGAACGCTGAAGCGACCAGGGTAGCTGTGAGGACGACATCACGATGGAGAAATGCCTGAGCAGCCCTGTTATAGAGTGACTGTAGAGTGGCCTTGGTTGAGGAGGACGAAGACGAGTTGGCAACTATAGACTCGGAAGTGGCTTTGAGAGGCAACAAGCCCTGCGCCGGCATCGTTGCCTTGGTTGTCGTTGTCGTCGTCGCGGTCGACATTCGCCTTACTGTAGGACGAGCACTTGATTGTCGGTGCGGGGGCGTTGAAACAAGCGTGGCATTTGCCGGTACCCGGAGTCCGACTTAGCTAATCGACGAAGGGCGTTATGTCGCTCTCATTTTCGGTCATGGTTTCATGCTATTAATATTGTACACATGCCAACGCCTGGGATGAACGACATGGCTTGGACGATACGGCCCGTCGTCCCAATGGCGAGTAATAACTGGCTTGCCTCCTGAGAATCTGAGCTGTCGATGGCATCCACTTGTCCATCCAGACGACTTCACATTCATGTAACTGGGGATCAACATCTCGATTATGAGAGTGCACAACACGTAACTAGTATGTTAGATAGTACATGTAGAACTCCCACTCGGCCAGAATCACCTCTTCTAGCAGCCTTCCAAGTTCATGGGCGCCAGCGACAGCGGTACCTCCATCACGAGGGACACTAGTCAAAACGAGACGTTCCGGACACGATGGAAAGCTCTGAATGCGAGTGCACCCGAGCGTCGCTCTGGAGGACGGGAACGCGGACGAGGATGCGGAAGAGCTTCACCAAGCCCGAACTTTTGTGTCCTCGGAATTGTTCTAGGAAAAGCGTTCTTCAGCGGTTGCAATTTTTATATACTGTACATTTGCTTTGTAAGCATCTCTCACGCTCGACTTGTCATTACGAAAAGTTGAGCACCAAGTGTGCGAGATCGTTCCCTTGAACTGGATATTCTATTCACGCACTCTGCCACCTGGCTTCTGTGGCGCGTCGGACGACGCTTACCCCTGAGTCCCCTAACAGCTTTGGCCGCCCTTAGAGGGGAGCATCTCATGGCAGGTGCCCTCGGAAGTCCGAGTAAATTGTATGAACAACATGCGAGGGTGACAACTCCCGAAACGCCTCCAAAATTTGTTCATTGTGCGGATCCGACTGGTGGGACGATTGTTCTCGTGGCCATCTCAACAGGGAATAAATGCGGTTCGGACGTCTTTAAACCATACTAGGAGAATATTCCCGATTATTAAGGGGTACAGGCTGTTCGTGATTGGTTTAGCGTGTCGCCAACTTGAGTGGTCTGGCCGATGTCATCTTGTCTGACATCGGATAGTGGCCACGCGGCGTTCGCGGCCCATACCTGTAGTCTGTCGTTCCGACTGTGGGAGAGCATGATTTTTTTGAGATCTCCTTTCATCTCCCTTTCATTTGCAGCAGGTCCGGTTGCGAGTGGCCCACTCTCCTGAGCGCCCAGATTTTCGTCTTTCAGTGTCTTCGGACTGAGATGACACACTTCCTGACAAAGACAGCCGTTGTTGCCATACAACCAACAAAACTCGTGGGCCGTGGGCGATAACCCCTTTGAAAAAAGTGTCGAATCCCACAAGCTCGTGGACAGGGTCCAGTGTCGAGTCTCTTGGGCAGATAATGCGGAGTATGGGGCATCGCAGAACCACTGTTGGCCATCCATCGTGGTCGGTCCACCGCTTTGACGAGGTCTGAGGTATAAATGGAGTCGATTTCCTCCTCTCCAGGCAGGGTTCTATCCTTGCGACCACCAATTTTGCATCATGGCCAATTCGAGCGCCTGTCCGTACCCCTTACCGTTTCCGAGCGAGGCCCAACGGGCGCAGATGTCCTCGTACTCGTCGCTTGCGAACGCCCTTGGCACAGATCCTGGAAGCCCAGTTCGACAGAGACGAAGGCCCCATCTAACAAGGTGCGATACGATCAGCAACACCCAGTCCATGTATCTGGATAGGCCACCTGTCAGCAACCCCTCGTATCCATATCCCGCACGCAACGTATTAAACCCTGGCACATACCGCGCGAGAACACCGTCATCTGTTTCCAATGGATGCGGCCCAAGCAACGCGAGTGTCGCCTGGGTTGAGGACAACAAGCAGAAGGATCTACCCAAGTTTCCATCGCGCCATGACCGCCTGCCACAGCCTTTTTTCGTGGAACCGGACAAGCCCTATGGGTACCAAGCTGGCATCGAGTTCCCGGCAATCCATTTCCTGTGCAAAGAAGATAAAGAGCCTTACTCTATCCGGGATCTGTTGACCATGGACACTATGCCGGATTTAGTGGCAGGAAATCTTCCTGTACTTGCGCAAAGCCCTGATCGTTGGATTAAAATCAAGTTGATCGTATGAATCTATTTCTTTTGGACTAATATTCACTCACCAAGCAAATCACAGTGGCCGGGCTACTCAAGCTATCCATTCGAAAAACGGATATCTTTGAAGCGAGGAGCCCCCTTGACACCGACGTTGTTGCTCATGACACTTGCGCGTCATGTAGACGAATTTGCCAGATGGCTCCAGGTATGTTGTCTGCCCTTGAAAGATGATTCCTTGCTGATCATGAGCCCCTCTCCACAGAACGAGGGCGCCATTGTCGAACCCGGACAAGAACGTTGGATAGTCACGGGTTTGTCAGGTCGTGCTCCAGCGAGATGGAAAGACTGCGTCATCACTTCTCTGCAGCACCGGACGGGGAGTATCTGGCAACCGGAGATTTATTACCCAAAAGGATGATGGCCATGTCTCAGAAAGTCGGTAAGTATAACGTGAGTTATCGCATATGTATGGGGAGTGGTTATAAAGCAAGCCTGGAGCCTGCACAATGCGCATACATCTGTTTTTGTTACACTGAAGGTCTCAGCGACGCATTCGATGCGTCGGTTCTCCTTTGTGGGTTGAATGCTGTGGTCTGTGGCTGAGCTTACCCTAGGGACGAAGTAGGAGGGACGACGAAGGCTTTGAATTATATCTTTATGGTTCCAGGTGATGAGGATCGACGCTCGATCGACACCTCTGCTGCAAGTCTCGAAATCTCAGAAAATGCTGCTTTGAGGGCGTCCAAGTCTACATCGAGGCTTTCGGCACGGGTTTTCATCTGGTATGGATAAATGGGAATTGGGAGGAATGGAAGATGTGGTTTTGCGCACCGCTGCGATCGTGTCGCTTGCCGCGATCAGCTCGTGATGATGACCATACACAAGAGACTGCCGTTCGTTGTCCAGTTGCCGTATCTCTGCTCGCAGCGTCAGTATCTCACCGCCGAATGAGAGAGGAAACCCACCCGAGAGAAGCTCGTTCTCGTGCTTTAGCAGGGCAGGTAGAGAAGACGTCGTGATTAGCTGATCGTAGTACGTCTTGGCGTCGAAAGCAGGCGAGTCTGACACGATAATGTCAATATCGATCGGAGTAGAGTGACGTGCAGACGTGCCCATGTTCATTGGATCATTGCTCTTCCCTGGAGCCGGCGTCGGCGGTCCTACCCCAAGACCATAATGTTTCCTCAGCAGGTCCATCGCGCGTGTCTTGGATGCTGCCCCAGGCGGCGTCAGGGTCCCTTGGGACGTGGACGTCCCGAGTGCAGAATTTGGACGGTGCAAGGAAGCTGGGGGTGTCGCCGAACGCAGCGGTGAAGACACCACCCGTTGCGTTGACTGTCTCCGCTGCTTGATTGGCGAGGGCATTCTGGACGATCGCTAGAGACTTGGACGGCGCGAACATGCATCGTCACTGAGTAACTCACCGCCAAATGTGTCGCGATCACGTGTCTTGACGCGCTGTGATCGGCTCACCGACGAGCGTGCCTACTCCTGACCACATCCATGACTTGCGGTGTTGACGACTGGTTCGTTGCTGACAGCGAGGACGAGGGTGCGTTCGTCCAATTACCACCAATGAATGGCCCTGGGGCGTTCGCACCAGCCCGGCTCGCCGCGGGTAATCAGACCCCGTCTGACGGTAAGCTGCATCGTTGTGTTCTTCATCGTTGGATAACATCTGTCTATTATAACATCAGTAATCCAGACGGCCGTCTTTTCCACGGATCAACCACGTACCCCCCAACGTCAGTCTCTGTCGACGCTGGCGGACGTGTCTCTATTTACCCCGCCCGATCGCGGAATAGACTCTAGCATTGGTGACTTCACGAACCTCACTTCAGTATCTGCCGTACCGTCTGTAGTCCCTCCAAAGCCACGGCCAAAGCCCCGGGTAGTGATGAAGAAAGCCGCAGCTTCCAACCGCAATGCCGACCGAGCGAGCACGTCATTCTCTCACATCAGCGACCCTCCCGTCTCGTCGGGGCAGACTAAAGATAGCATTCGTCCTGCAACGGCTACGCCAGCACGTATTTCTGAGATAGCGGACAACGATGCGTACTTTTCGCTTGACATTGCGGAGCGTGCCAAGATGCGTTCACGGACGTCGCAGGCGGTTAAAAAGGCAGCAAATCCCCCCCACCAGATGGACGAAATCATTGAACTGACCTCGGACGAGGATGAGCTGGCTTTAAAGCCCACGAAGCGCCAAAAGAAACAGGGAAACCCAACCCCAAAGCCCAACGTTCAAACAAAGCCGCGTCCAAAACCCACGCTGAAGGTCAAACCAGCGGTTGTATTGCCAAGCGGCTCGCCGTCGAGTCGAGCTACACCCAGGGTTCCTGAAGCACCGCCCGCACGGTGTACGTCCCCTTCCCAACCGCTTGCGTCAACCCTACCTACCATCCCGCCGTCAACGCCACCACAGGCTCGCGAGCCCACGCCCCTCTCTTCCCCTCCAGTGACCATACGGAAGCGCAAAAGGAATCGTCCATCGATCACCGAGGATAATGCTGATGATGAAATAGATATAATTGGTGGAAGGCGTAGCGGAGCTCCTCCGTCGCCAATACAGCCTCCACCCTTCTTCGCTCCCCCATCATCTTCAGTACCCACGGACTCCGGAATTGACATTCCTCCTGTCGAATCTCTGAGTGGTCGAGGTAAAAAGAAACAAGGGCCGTCCGGCAGGAAGAGAACGAAAACGAAAACGCAGGCGAAAGGAAAGAAGGGCAAGAAGATCGCCAGTGCCGTCGATGAGATGGCTGAAGGATATACAAGGACTACCCAGGAGCCCACCCTAGCTACAGAAAATGCCCCGAGCTTCGCAGAAGGGTGCCACTCTCCAGTGACCGGAAGTTTCGCTGTCGTGAAGAAAGCCTCGGGAAAGCAGAGTGTAACGAAAAAGGGAAAGGCTAGGATGATTGAATCCTCCTCTGAGGATGAAGACGAACAGGTCCCTCCCAGTAGGTCTAACACAGCGCGATCGCCACCCGCAAGTGAAAAGGGAGGCGAAAGAAGCAAGGTAAACCAGCTGTCCCTTTGTGCCACTTTACTCACCCGTATGACCCAGGAAAACTTGCGGCCAAATAGCATCAGCCCCCCAAAAAGAGACCCACCGCCCGAGCACACTTCACCCTCTCGTCCCCAAGACCGTGGCGCCTCAGTCAAACCCAATGCGACCCCCATGTCTGAACTCATTCGACGTGTAAACTCACAGCCTAATTCACCATTCCCTAATGCGTCTCGAACATATTCACCCTTTATCAAATCCTCTCGAACAATGCTCTCGAGAATTGCTCCGCTTCACCCAAATCGTCGCACTCCGCCGCCACCAAAGCCTCGCCCGCCACCACCAAAGAAGAGCAAGAAACAACTCGAAATGGAAGAGAGGATCGAAGAAGAGTTGGCCGAAACGATCGAAGGATGGGCCTGCCTCACGGACGAAGAAAGGAAGGCTCTAAGGAAGGCTCGGATCGATGCTGAACTAGGTTATGAGTAATCGAGGTGGCAGCGTCTTTCTTTCATCCGAATCGGACTTGCACGTAATCTGGACGCCGGCCACACTATTCGACTCGTGTATGTAACACTTTTATTGTAACAGTGCTAATGTTTCGCAAGTTCCTCGATAACCCCTGTTCTTATTTTGGGACTGATCCATGACTATCTGCATCGGTTCCGTTGCAGTATCATACCATACATGATCGTCTAACATACAGGCGAAGCGAACTGTGCATGCATGTCACATGTGATGATGCTCAACCCCGTGCTCCGTAGCTAAGGCTGGCCTTGACAAGCGTTGGAGATGAGTTCCAAGATACTGTTCCTGCACCCCTGTACTCTCGTATCGTTCTCTTCAAGGTACGGCACAGCTTCAATCAGCCTCGCATCTGGAAATTCCTCCACTACACCCTCAGCCGCAATCCCACACGTCCGTTTCCATGCAGAGCTTCCGAAATCCCTCTCTCCCATCTGCGTTACTACCACCGCTACCCTCAGTTTCTTCTCGCAAAAATCGGAATATATCTTGTTGTATATCTTCCAGTGCTCCCTGACCCTGATCTTCTTCGCGTCGATACAGAGCAGAACGAGGTTGATTTTCGGATCGCTGCCGCGCAAAAGCTTCTTCGACTCACGATCTGCATCAGGTGCGAGCCTGGTGAGCCTGAGAATCCGAGTGGCTAACGCTGCCTGCTCCGTTGCCTCATTGAGGCCCCTCGTGTCCCAGACACAATATCTGGTGTGTCCATCTACCACCTCGTATGGCAGGGTTTTGGCGGTGCATGGTCTAACATCGTTGCTTACTCCAGCCCTTTCCTCGCCTAGGAGCACATTCACTAGAGTGCTCTTCCCGACCCCCGTCATGCCGACGAGGGCAACATTAATGGTTGATCTCTTTGCGTAAACGTCAGCGTCGGCAAATTCAAAATTCATAGGCGAATATAGAACTAACCGACATCTTTTTACTTTCGACAGGTGTGGCGGGTTCACCAATGCGGCGTGCGTGAGTGATGGTGGGATGCGGAACTGGGATTGATTGATCCTTTTGTCTAGCAGCGTGTATATCCTATATATCTGGCATGCGGCCGGTCATCTCATCACCGTGTGGACTCCAGCAGGCTGTGCCACATGCCGCCGCAGGACCACAGCTGGTGGCCTGCAGCTGGCTATCCACTCCATAGCCACGATTATCGATCCAGTACAAGTTTTCTGGGACCCGGGAACTCTCGATGGCGCGAAACGTACAAGATGTAAATCGAAATATCAAAAGTGCTAGTGTGCCCCGAACGAGTCCTACCTGGTTGCAAAAGTATTCACGCCCTATCGGAAAGCCGAAAGATATGACGCCTGAGAACCAAAGCATCTTCCATGTACTCTGGGGAAGATGTCTCTCGGTACTTTCGCACCATCAACAGGACATCATCGGTGTTGCCAAGTCCGATTCCCAAATTCAGCTTTTCTAGCTGATCCCTGCACCTCTCTTTCCACCGCCTCGCGAAGCCCGGAGCCATCTGGGTAATCACCACCACCGGTTTGACCCTCCTGTCGCAATACTCGATGTAAACTTTGCGAAAATGTTGCCAGTGGATCGGAACATCTATCTTGGAGGCGTGAATACACCACATGAGAACGACGATGGATGCGGGTCGCGACTGCTCTCCATCACTCAGATCGTTGACACGCTTTCGACAAATGCTTCTGAGCTCGCGTTCGGTCTGGTGTTTCGGGAACAGCCCGGAGCCTTGCTGACGAAGCCAATTGATGGTCGTGTCCAGGAGATTCGGGTGATCCACCGCCTCATCGAGGCCCCGTGTATCCCAAAGGCTGCATTCCAAGGACGTCCCATCGGCTTCCAGCAATGTTCTGTGTACGGTGGTCTCTACGGGACATGGTCTGGCGTCGTTGGATACTCTGGCTGCTGGTCTTGAGCCATCGGTAGCGCCAGTGATCATGTTGATCAGGGTGCTTCTTCCAACGCCAGTTTGACCAGCCAGGAGAATGTCGGTGTGGCATCCCCCTCTGCCCATGGCAGTCCGCTGAGGTGGACGTCAAGTGAACCCTTGACACACCGAAAGGCCTTGAAATACCTACGTGCACTGGTACAAAGCTAGGTCCGTCCTGATACATCGTGGACGTGAGACGTCGCAGGAATCATCGGGGGTGTCATGCTTGTGGAGGGCTTTATAACTCTCCGCACACGAGGCAGATGATCCCAGATAGATCATTGCGCCCATCGATGCACCAGCTCGTGGGGCTGTCACGTTTGAGTTTCAAGGTGGCCAGGCCCGCGCACGCACGGTGTACAGTCACCATAATGATTACCGATGGTCGGGCGAAGTATGCAAAATGTACATCTATTACGAGATGACGATTTCCTACTTGTACTGTGTTACCCAGGAAGCTAAATCGCAGCCCTCCCTCCTAAGAAAAATTAGAAATGAGCCTCAAGATCTTGCTCCTGCAGTCTCGCACGTTCGTATCCTCAAATCTCTCGAATGCGGGCACAGCTTCGAGCATCCTCGCATCAAGAACCTCTCCCACCGCATCCCTTGCCATATCCTCGCACGTCCTCCTCCAGTCCGTGTTCCTGGTATCCCGATCCATCCGAGTCACCACCACCGCGACCTTGATCTTCCTTCTACAGAATTTGTCGTATATCTTGTCAAGGTTCTTCCATTGAGCATGGACCCGTATCTTCTTTGCCTCGATACAGAAGAGTATGAGGTTGATTTTGGGATCTTTGCTGCGTAAGAACTTCCGGAGCTCTCGATCCGCATCAGGCAGCACTCGGAGCAACTTGAGGAACCGAGTGATGGCACTCGTCCCATCTTGTTCCCAAGCCTCATTTAAACCCCTCGTGTCCCATAGGGAGTATCCCGCCCCCTCTTGCGCTATGCCATAGCAATTGGGTCGGAGGGTGCACGGCCTGACATCGTTGTTTACTTGCGCGCAGTATGAGTCGCTGAGCACATTCACTAGTGTGCTCTTCCCGACCCCAGTCACGCCAACGAGAGCGATGTGTTTGGTGGATCCGTTCTATTCGTTTGGCGGTACTTAGAATGAAGAATCCGAAAGGCAAAGTGCAACGGACCTTTGGTGACATTGACCCACTACAAATCTGAATATATACGGGTGGGCGTCAGTAGGTAGAGTGAGTATGACTCTGTCACGGTTGGGGGGGGTTTTGAAGTTACTTGGTCCATCGCCGCCGTAATCCACCCAAGTGATCGTGGCCAAGGCGTGTTTACCCCAGCCACGCCTCAACTCGACTTGAAGTCCCATTCACAGCCCAATCGGAGTACATTCGTTCGTGTAAGTTAATTGTACGTAAAAAAGTCAAGTAGATACACTACTAATGACACAACCGAGTACCGTAGAGTAGCGATTCTGCCTGTAAATGGCAAGGTAAACGTATAGGGTCGGTAGCTGGGCGCGTCATTTACTCACAAAGCCATCGATCAACGTCTCGCGAGCTTAGAGATGAGATCCTTGAGAGCCTGAGAGTCTTCGTTGTACTCTGGAGTGGACGCGTTTCGGTACCTCCTCACCCTTAACAAGGGAACGTCCACAGCATTCGGTCCTTCGCCTAGATTCAACCCCTGGAGTTGACTGTCACATTTCTTCTCCCAGTCACCCGGGTTTGGAGGTATTCGAGTGATCACTATCACGGGTATGGCCCTTCTTTCGCAATATTCCACGTACACCTTGCGAAAATTCTGCCAATGGATTGGAACGTCGACTTTTGCAGCGTCTATACACCACATGAGGATTGGCATGGCCAGCCTGGTCCGGCCTCGGAGAGTTTCTCTCAACTCGCGCGCTTGTTGGGACGCCAGGAGGCGAATCCGGTCCACTATCTTGGTCATCCACCCTCGGTCGTGAGTATCCGCTGCTTCATCAAGACCACGTGTGTCCCAGAGCACACATCGCACGCCTGATTCCAGCAGAACTGGGTAAGAAATGGTGTGTATGGTGCAAGGACGGGCATCGTTCGACACCCCGGCTGCTCCATTTGCGCCATCTCGGATGCCCATGATCATGTTGATAAGAGAGCTTTTGCCGACGCCTGTCTGACCAACGAATACGACATCGATTTCGACACCAGGCTGACACTGTCGACAACGTTTGCGAAGCTATCAAACGACGGCATCACCCACTCACCTCTGTCATTCTGGCTTCTTGAAAAGGGAACCTTTGGTACACGTATTTCAATGTGGTAAAGGGTGTTTCCAAGTAGTCTGCTAGATGTCCGTTGTGCACGAGGCAGATCCATATCAGTGTCGCTATCACACATGATGGTGTTTACACAATGGGCATGTTTGTACCCAACGATTTCACTTACCCGATGGCTGTGTAGTAATTGACCTGTTCTTCCTGACTTCAACGCCATAGTACGGCCAACGGGGATATATCACGACACGACATGGCTCTGACTTATTTTTCCAACGCGCTCGACACCTTGAAAGACCAAGCCAAGGATGCAATCTGGGCCCTTTCTTCGTGTCTCTGCCAGCAGTCTGCCAAGATTAAAATTAACGGTCGTACATGTCAGTATATGGCGGTCGCATCGTCAGCAATTGGATCTAACTCTCATCCCGTCACTGGAAATACCCGTCCGGTAGTCAATATCATCAAAGTCCTCGGCGAAGGTGGATTCTCTTTCGTCTACCTTGCCCAGGATGAAACTAGTGGGGTGAGTGCTTGCCTGGAGTGTGTTGTCATCTTGACACATCTCTGCTCAGAGGCAATTCGCTCTCAAAAAGATAAGATGTCCCACTGGTGCAGAAGGCGTAAAGGAAGCCATGCGGGAAGTTGAAGCGTACCGGCGTTTCAAGTGAGCTACCAGACGACTCCTGCTAATAATCCCCCGATGCTCATGTGACTTTAGGCATCCGAATATCATACGCATACTTGTGAGCTATTTTCTGCAACCAATGCCGAGGACCTAAGTGAAATTCTACAGGATTCTGCGGTTGTTCAAGATCCCGAAGGCGAGGGCCAAATCGTATACCTATTTCTACCTCTGTACAAGGTTCGTCTGCGTTCAAATCCATATATTTTCCTGACATACAGTCAAGCGTGGAAACGTCCAAGATGCCATTAACGCTAATGTTGTAAACGGAAAGCACTTCTCGGAAAGAGAAATAGTTCGCATATTCAAGGGTACATGTGAAGCCGTTCGTGCTCTACACGATCATCACATCACATCTGGCTCGCAATCCCAACCCCGCTTATTGTCTCCCCGGCATTCTTTGCCATCTACGCATGTGCAGCATTTGGATGACCACCAATCTGACGACGAAGAGGGTGACGAACTAATCTCACATCCAGAAAGTGGTGCTGATGCATCTGTGAATGTACCTCTTGTGAGGAAAAAATGGGCCGACGTGGAAGACGACGTGTTCGATCATGGCGAGGAGAGTTCAAAAATACCAGATCTCCAAAATGGAAATTCGGTGCCTGGCAAGGGTGAACATGTACCGTATGCCCACAGAGATATCAAACCAGGGTGAGCCTTCAGTAGCTTCTGCTGACCTTTGACTGAGATTATGATATCAGGAACGTCATGATCGCTGATGATGGCGCGACACCGATACTTATGGATTTTGGTAGCGCGTTGAAAGCCAGAATTCGCATAGAATCCAGGTCGCAAGCGTTGCTACAGCAGGTAATGCATCCAGTTGATTTCCCAGGCAAGATCTAATTGGTCCTCACCTCAGGACATTGCGGCGGAGCAAAGTACAATGGCTTACAGAGCACCAGAGCTTTTTGATGTCAAAACAGGTATTACTCTGGACGAAAAAGTTGATATTTGGGTAAGGTTCCCCGCGCCAAACATTTCTACATCTCTCATGATATGCCCAATTCATCAGTCACTCGGCTGTACACTATTCGCAATGGCATACTCCCATTCTCCGTTCGAGAATACCCAAACAACAGAACAGGGTGGATCTATCGCCATGGCCGTTCTGAATGCACAGTACAAGCACCCGAACTCAGCTTATTCACAAGGCTTGAAGGATCTCATTGATAGTATGCTAAAGGCAAATCCAAAAGATCGGCCGGATATCCATCAGGTTTGTCATACATTGACCAATTCTTCGAGCGTTCGAACAAGCTTGCTTGTAGGTCATCCAATCGACGGACAGGGTATTACAATCCCTGATGTAGATCAGCACCTACGATAATCCATCTTCAAGGACTTGCCTATTTTTCACTGTAGTTTTTATTGCAGGAGCCATCTCTGGGATCTACAACCTTAAGTTATGCCAGCTTGTTGACTTTCCCAGCACTTTTGAGCTTAGACTTGAGAACTGGCTTTTTATGTCCACTTGAGCTCTTTGTACGTGGAGTTGACTTGGCTGACACGTCCCGAGTCTCCGTGACCGTGCTGATAGAGGTCTTACTTTTCAACTTTTGCTTCTTTCGAGCTTTCTCTTGTGGATTTAGCAACACTGGTGTGCTTCTCGGGTTTGCCTCAGAGGAAACGACGCGTTTCGTCTCGCCAGCCGCTGACAGTTTTTTCACTGCCTTCTTTGCTATCGCTTTCGCCTTGAGTTCTTTGTGGCGTTTCCTCTTCTCGCGTACCGTGGCTTGTTTGACTTGCTGGAAACGATGCAGAGTCAGAGTCTCGGTTTAACGAAGAATATAATTCGTACACGTTTTAGAGCTCGTTTTGATCGTTCCTGCGACTCTCCCCTTGGTACGCTGGGTGTTCCAACGAGTTGCCAAGCATCGCTTCGGGGGTCTGCACCAACAGAGAGCAGTCTAAACTGTTCGAAACGTCGTCTATGTGCCTGCATGAATCAACGCTAGGTAAGACTCGCAACTGGATTTCCGCAGAGGTCTACGCACCTTTGCATTCTTGTGCACAGCGGCCATCTCTGCATTTTTTATGAGCTTGCCCTTGCACACCACGCACCCGTAGACGGTCGGGTCTAAAGAAATGAGATAGACTGGGTCTTTCAAAGCCTCGGTGACCGATATCGGAGCATTCTCGTTGACACCTTCGTCCTCTGAGACTACGTCTTCCTCCTGGCCCCCGTCTTCGCCAACGTCTGCCTCCGAGTCATCGGATTGGACGCTCTCGTCGGATTCATCAGAGTCCGTGATTGCCTGTGTGTCCTGATCCAGGCCCAGTTCTTCCTCTTCCTCACGTCTCTTTCGTTTTCTTTCCAATCGTTTGAACATTTGAGGAGTGATCGGAGTGGCACAGCCACCGGCGAGGTCGCGTTTTCTTCCGTTCATGCATCGTCGACTGCTCGGATTGAAAGACGTCAAACCGAACCATATCCTCGAGAAATGTCTTCGCCGGCAAGCAGGGTCTGTCTCACATCCGCCTCAAAAGTCGGATAACATCGTCTTTCAAGGTTCTGCACGTACCCATTTCCCCGACCAAGTGCAGCGTGTCGCAAAAGTCACGGAACAGCTCCTCAACGCGGCTTCCAGGTCTCAAATATTACCTCAATCAGGGTGGAAACACAAAAAGTCACTGAGAGGCCAAGAGAAGCGACTGGAAAGGGATGTCCGTGTTGCTGGGAGTCCACGCAGACCGCCGACGAAACAACAAGCTGCGTGGCAGGACGCGGCAGTAGACTCCGCTCTGGAGCCAGAAGAGACGGACGAATCCAGAGCAAATGATGTTCCAACCCTTGGTACCTATGTCGACATTCGCAGGTATGTGGTCAATGTAGTCCGACACCACCACCCGCTTACTGGACTCTAGGGGTCTGACCTCTGCGTCAGGAATCGTCCTCGGTCATGCCTTGGTTGATAACCGCAACTACGTTCTCACCCTTACCCTTTCTGGGGACATACTCACCCACTACGTCGCCGATATCTTCTTCGAAGTTCCTCAGATAGTCCCCCGTGATCTCGCAGCAAGGGCTGGCATCGCTTTATCACCCACCAAAAGAACAGAGATCAGCGCACGTGTGGAAATTCTTAGGCGGCTCCGGGAGGTCGAACGTCGACTCGCGCAGGCATATTGTGCTATTGGTAGCCGGAATGTCGTGCTCTATCCGCTTGTCAGATCCACAAATTCCGACGAATGGTCCACCGTCACAGTATCGCAAGCTGCGGCGCTCATATCCGACCCACGGGACACGAACTATTGCGACCTGCTGGCGACGCATCGCTACCTCATGAATCATACCGTCGAGTTCGTCCCGCATTCCAATTCCCATCGCACAGTCCAGGTGTGGGCTGTCCGTCCACAGTCCCACGTGAACAAACTGGTTGCTGTCAGAGATCTGGTTCACCAATCGAGTCCTACCATCGATTCATTCGTCTCCAAGGCTCGTTCGATCATAGCGGTCAACAGAAGGCGTTCCATAGAGTCTTGGAACGAGCGTCCCACCCAGGAACTGAATACGGATGTCTGGTATACGCCAGAGGAGCGCCTGATCATCGATGTACTACACCACTCTCTCCACCGTCGTCACCAGATTGGTGCCGATCCCTATTCCCCTGTTGTGACGACGGTTCTCAAGAAATTAGGGGTTGCGGAAGTAATCGACACGGCGGTCCTATATCGGGTTTTAGTCGACTTGGGTCACCTGGCACCGTGGGATGACTTGGTATCAAGGTGGCCAGAACTCGACCTGGATCACACCCCTGACGAGACATCAGCAAAAGTTATCGCTCAGGATCGGATAGTCAAAAAGAATGCGACCAATTTGGCTTCGGCTTGCCCGCAAAATAATCTACCTCTCGGTCCCGAGGATCTTTATCTCTGTGATCCAGTTGATCATTTGCGGCACGACTTTGGCGATTTGACCGTTTATGTCGTCGACGATGTTGGTGCTGAAGAGCTAGACGATGGCTTGTCCATCGAGCCCGTTCCTTCCGAACCTGGTGCTGCGTGGATACATGTCCACGTCGCAGATCCCACAGCCATTATACCTCCCACGCACGTCTTCGCACAAGAGGCACGCAAAATGGGGTTCACAGCATATTTTGCACACAGAACGTGGCCCATGCTCCCCAAGTCTTTAACGTTGTCAAAAATGAGTTTGGGTGCAAAGTCTTCCTCTGGTCAGCCCGAACATGTGCTTACCTTTAGCTTCAAACTGGACGCCATGGGCAACATGGTAGACTACGAAGTCCGAGCAGCGTTGGTCCGCAACGTCGTCATGGTGGACTATGATAGCATAGATCGCCTCCTCGGGTCAGACAGGAGCAATGAATCTCACCGTCCCTTCGATCTCCCGGGTAATTCTCCCGCTCCCCCTGCGATGAACCTGAGTGGCGAACACATCAATAATCTACGTCTCATCACTGAAGCGGTTTCACGACACAGGCAACGCAACCTAGCATCTAGCGATTGTTTCTACACTTATCTGTCCAAAGCCAGGATTGCTATCAGTCCGAAACCTCTGATCGGCACCCCTCCAGACTGCCACGACCCCTACCATTTCCGCGGTTTCCCAACCTTAACCTATGAAGTGGTGGGACAGCAAATGCAAAGCTCTGGTTCGCGCATGGTTGTCTCGGAATGTATGAAAGCCGCATGTCGCGTTGCCTCTCGTTGGTCTTTGGAGCGCGGCATCCCAATGCTGAGAAGAGCATCCAGGCCGCCCGTATGTCTCGGAGACCCTCAAGCTGTACAGAAACTGTTGGCGATGCGGGACTCGGATGGCCATGTGGATTTCTACGCCGTGCAGAAATCCAAATTATTTATACCCCCGGTTGAGCACACGCTGGAACCTGCGATGCATTGGAGCATGGGAATCCCAGACCGCGAGGGCTATATCCGTGTCACGTCGCCGTTACGGCGATACAATGACCTGGTGGCCCACTGGCAAATCAAGCATGCATTACTGAACCCCGATGCGAGCACGTCGCAGTTCTCGTCGACGTGGTTGGAAGAATACGCACCCGAGATCAAGAAGAAGGAGAAGGAATACAAGCGCGCAGAGAGACTTCACGTCGACTTTTGGTCCCACCTGTACCTCAAACGTTTCATGGAACACCCGCACCCTGCAACTGGTCGTCATGACCCACTACGATACTTGAACGCCACCGTTTCCGGGGTGCGCCTCGATGGCTCTGGGATGGCTACTTCGTTCGTCTGCCACATACCCTCGCTTGGGTTGTTCGGATCACTGCCCGCATCGTCGGCTAAGGTGTTGGGAATTGGTGATATCGCCAAGGTTCAGGTAAAGGGTGTTGAACTGGGTCCCCATCCTCAGCTCCACCTGTCGTTGCGAGAGAGTTGAAACATTAGAGCACATGCCCCGCCCTACCTCTGAGCGCAGCATGTCGTTGACTTTTAACTCCTGTCCGAATGTGCGAAGCACGTCCCAAAGGATCGTTAATCCTACTGCCTGATTTAAACGTTGCGAATTGAAACATTAGAGCACATGTCCTGCCCTACATTTCTTATCCCTGAGCGCGGTATGTCATACACCGAGTGCGTGGTACAAGCGAGCCTCTCACGGAGCAGGTCAAGGACGCGGTGCCCATCATGTGTGGTCTCGCCTTGTCTTTTCCAAGCAAGATCGTTCCACTAGTAGGGTGGCCTGATTTTTTTAAACACTGACTAAGCAATATGGGACCATCTAATGGTACAATTTAAAAACCACGTCCACGTTCCAGGTTCGCTTCCCATCCCTCTTTTCAAGGCGTTCGTTCTCAATGTCGGTCAATAACACGCTGCCCGCTGGGGGTTACGTGGCCACCGCTCTGGAGTCCGTCCAGGCCTATGTTGCGAACTCGCCTGGACGTGTCGCTCTCCTCCTGATCGTCTATTCACCGTTCATTGTCATCTTCCTGAACGTTCTCAGACAGCTGGTATACATTTTCTAACGCATGTTGAACTAAACTCACACGCACGCAGATTCTTCCTCGTGATCCTTCGCTGCCTCCAGAGGTGTTCCACTGGGTACCCATCTTCGGTTCCGCAATTTCATATGGCAATGACCCATTGACCTTCTTCGCCGAGTGCAAAGAAAAGGTATGTCGTACACACTGTCGCTCTTGCTCTTTATTTACTGTGCGTCCCTGGTAGTATGGGAACGTGTTCACGTTCGTTTTGCTGGGCCGTAAAGTTACTGTTGCACTTGGTGCCAAGGGCAACAACTTTGTTCTCGGTGGCAAATCTATGGCATTCTCAGCAGAGGACGCCTACAAGGTGTGTCGCATCCCATACAATCATATTGCTGATTGATTGTCCGTTAGCACCTCACGACCCCCGTTTTTGGCAAAGATGTTGTCTACGACGTCCCCAACGAGGTCTTCATGGAGCAGAAAAAGTTTGTCAAAGTTGGTCTCTCAATCGAAAACTTCCGCGCCTACGTCGGCATGATCGAAGACGAGGTCGACCACTTCATGAGGACGGATGCAGCGTTCTTGATCTTCCAAATGGATGACATCAACGACTGGGGACGCTTTGATGTTACAGACATTGTGGCGCAAATTACGATCTTGACTGCATCGCGGACACTCCAAGGTCCCGAGGTTCGCGAGAACTTGGACAAGTCATTCTCCGAATTGTTCAATGCTTTGGATGGTGGTTTCACACCGATCAACTTCCTCTTTCCCAACCTTCCCTTGGAAAGCTACCGTAAACGTGACGAAGCTCACAAGAAAATGAGTGACTTTTACGTTGACATCATCCGGAAACGCAGGGAGTCTGGTACTGTAGGTCCAAACTTCCACTCTGTTTAACTTTGGATTCACATTTCTGTGACAGGATGCACAGGATATGATTTCCGCGCTCATCTCTCAAAAATATCGGAACGGCAGACCACTTCCGGACCACGAAATAGCCCATATTCTGATTGCGCTTCTCATGGCGGGCCAACACACCAGTTCGGCATCTGGTTCTTGGGCTCTCCTTCACCTCGCAGACAACCCGGAAATACAGTAAATTCACTTTCAGTTTTTCTATTGCCTCGCATTTATCGCCTTGTCCAGGGAGCAATTCTATCAGGAACAGGTGAAATACTTTGGTCACCCTGATGGGTCATTCAGGAGTATGACCTACGAGGAACTTCGTGAGCTGCCCGTCATGGACTCGATTATTCGGGAGACCCTTCGCCTCCACCCGCCTATTCACAGCATCATGCGTTATGTCCGCTCTGATGTTCCCGTCCCAGCGACTCTTGCTGCGCCTTCGAAGGACGGCACCTACGTTGTTCCTCGTGGTCACTACGTTCTTGCTTCTCCGAGCGTCAGTCAGGTTGATCCAGAGATATGGCCCAACTGTGAAACCTGGGACCCGACTCGGTGGAGCGACCCTGAAGGTATCGCAGCCCAAGCTTTCAAATCATATGCGGATGAAAGCGGCGAGAAGATCGACTACGGATTTGGTGCTGTAAGCAAGGGCACGGATAGTCCTTACCAACCATTCGGTGCCGGTCGACACCGGTGTATCGGCGAGCAGGTAAGTCACTATCATCTTCGTCGGATGTTGACTCAGATGTTCGTTGCTCAGTTTGCATACTTGCAACTTGGCACTGTTCTTGCAACTATATTGCGCCAAGTAGAAGTCAGGTTGGATCAACCCTTGCCGGCACACAACTATCATGTATGTGTGCTCGCCAGTCCATGTCACGACATGATCTCAGCTTTTCTCTATCTAGACCATGATCACGATGCCCAAGAAGCCACGTAATGTGTGTTATAGACGTCGAGCTTTTGATAAATAAATAGACACGTCCACGACTTAATAGATGCTTGAATAAAATTATTCTCAATTAGCTGTGGCTGTGTGCTACCTATCACATGACCTGAGATCGGAAACCGGCTGCGTAACGTTGACAGACAGCCGCACCCGTCTTGCACTATGGCCTCGATGTTCCCTGTTGTCTTCGTTCTCATCGTCGTCCTGGGATTGATGACTTGTGGTTACTTGTTCGTCCCGAAAAGTCCCCAGCAAACGTAAGTGGTAACCCGAGTTTGGACGAACGACTGAGCGTACCGCCATTGCAGAACGATTCGGACTGCCATTCTGCTCACGCTTGCGTCTTGCTATCTCATGTGGATGATCACCTATATGGCACAGCTGCATCCTCTCATTGGTTAGTACAGAGTATTCCCGTGTCGCACGCGCAACTAAACACGGAGCGGATACATAGTGCCTTATAGATCGATGGTGGAGGTCTGACGGGTACCGTCGTTCGGTATTTGCTCGTAGCTTCAATACCAGTTCGTTTCATACTTGCTTCTCCAACTTGCGTTGATAAAATCCCAGTTCCATTTAAATGTACACGAGTTAGATGCTAATCTGGATCCATTTCAAGCCAGCACCTCTACCACTCTGAGCTGGTTGGTTCTGTCCAATTTTCGGCCCCACCCGTGGCCCAGCTGTCTCCGCCACCGCCGACTTGTGACCAACCAATGTCTTCGGGACGCCAATGGGTAACGTCATGGGTTGTGCCCATGTGTATGCCAGAGTCGAAAGAGTTTTCCCCACCGTCATAGTCCAGTTCATGGTCCTCACAAATGACGTCCTCGCTCTCCATTGGCGTGATTTCTTCAGGACACCGATGGGTGAGCCCCCTCACCAGTTGAATCTTCCAGCTCGTGCGCTGTTGGCCGGCAACCTTTTCTAACTCTAGCTCGGCACTTTGTTCTGCGACGTCGAGCATCACCTCTATTGACCCACCACACAATGCGTGTAGGTTGTCTGCGAACCAAAGTTCCTGAACCCCGAGGCTCGTTTCTTGCCATTGCTGAAACTTGTGAACGATTGCTTCCTCGATTTCCCTCAAGTCGGAAGGGATTCCCGCACGCGGATGCGCTTCGTGGTGGTGCCTCGCCACTAACGCATGAGGTTCCTTAATCGTGCAACGAATGGCTTGTTTCCCGTGTTCTCGTGCTGCGGCGGAGAAACGGTCATCTAACCTCCTGAAAGAGGCAACCTGTGTGGCGCCGCCCAAGACCCCATCCCTACCCCAAGGGTCTTGTTCTTTGGGGCTTCCTATGGTTGCGGTCTCTACCGCATATCCCCACTGGTGCGCGATATTCTCGCACCACTGGACAAATTCGTCAATGGTCCATTCAAACTTGTGGTCGAAGTGCCGGAATACACGGTCGGTTCTGCCGGTTGGATCGGGATACCCTTTTGGGTCGACCTTCCCTGGTGAGGACCATCGTTGGTTGAAAGTATACGAAGGAGTGGTGACGAGGAACACGCGTGGTTGGTATACCCCAAGCACGATGGGGGGGAGCTGGACAAGAACATCGTCCATTAAATGCTCGATGCTGTGCACACCACATGGGTACTCGTCAGCGAACAGAAACCGCAGGAGAGCGTGACGAGACCTTACAGCTCGCTTGCCACGATACACTGCGCATTGACGAACGCGGGATTGACCACGTCGACACTGCCCTGCCACAGCTCGACGTCCAATGGCTCCCAGCGTGTGTAGAGGGGGTTGACCGATGCCGGAGATACATATTGAGCTGCGATTGCTAGCTGGGAGGATGAAATATCAAGTCCTGCGATCCGTGTAGCGTGCAGATCGGGTGTATCTTGGTCATTCAAGCCAACATTGCAAAAGAGTGAGGAAAGTTCGTGATCGTCGTCCTGAAAGTGACCCGGTCTGAGCCATGGCGCGGGCTGACAGAGTGTCGCGAGGAGGGCGCCTTCGCCACATCCGATATCTAGAATCTGTGTGTTTATCAGGGAGTGTCCCACGAGATCAACCTCTTGATCCGAATCTAGTATACGAACCTCGGTGAGTCGTTCACGTCGGAGAACGTCCAATATCCATATTCTGCGTTGATGATGCAATGGGGGAAAGAATGTGACTCTGAGCGGCTCGCAATCACGATCACTCTCCATGATAAGACTGATGACGTTGAGACGCGAGTGGTCCCGAACAACTAATCTTGATCCGCTCGACGTCGGCTTGAATGAGCTGGAAGAAACCAGGGGGGTGACTGATGTGAACCTGCTCCCTCGGTTTCATATACAACGCCGAGGAGAGGCACTTCGTCGAAGGAGACCCGATAAAGTCACATCGAATCACAGCAACTGTGTAGTTACATACAAGAGACATGGTGGGTCTAGGCAATTTACAGGACCAAAACAGCAATGGTATGGACAAGATCGACGTTTGAACGGGTTTTGCCAAAGAGGGCGGAGAAAATGTAAGCAGCAGAGCGACCGTCGGGAGCGTATAGGGAAAAGCTGCGAGAATAGGGTAATACAGGGGTGATCAGTGTAATGTATGGGAGCTCAGCGTGCATCTACCTATAAACAGAAGAAATGTGTGAATACGGAGGGCCAAGAGACGGAAGTAAGTTATGTAATGACGGAATCAGACCAAGGCAGCGGATTGTAGGTAACCCCGGAAGATGGAGTCCCGCACTGGATCATCCAATGAGGAATGGAGTACTATTGGCAATTTAAGTGCTTACCGTTACCGATGATACTCTGGGTAGCTTTGGTATCCTGGGATAGTCAAACGGACGTCAATGGAATGTAACGTGTCCCGGAACAAGAACACTAACTGTAACGTTGGTCAAGTGCGTGTATAAGACTCGTCGGTTCTCATTATTCCTCCTGTGGACTTGCAAAAAATGTGCACGAAAGTATTGTACAACCGATTCGTACTCGTTGGGACGGTCGCCGTATGACAGGATACTTCCTCCGCGTAAGCAACGAGATGACGGCGTGGTAGACACTCACTATTTGGAGACCGACAGGCCTTGCTCGAGCTTCTTTTTTAGAATGTCTGTCTTATCTGCCGAACGAATATCAACTCGGCCACCATTCTCGAAAGGCATACGGTTGACGCACTAAGGAATAAAACTAGGTGGACCTTTTTGAGGAGCTGATTTGAACAAATTTGGGTAAAGAGTTGTAGGGAATCGTCGATACGGTTTGTGCGAGGGTCTTCTTCGAGGTACTATATTCAAGCACATGAGACGGAGCTGCGTAAGTGTCTGTTAGGAGAGACGTACCTGGTCAAACGCGCTGATTGGGCTGACAAAAATGATGGCGTTTGCATCATCAAAATATGGCACCCACGAGTGGCGCTGTCCCCTCGCGCCACCAACGTCGAACAGATGCCATGACACTGTCTTCCCATGGATGTCCACGTCAAAAATATGTTCGGCGACGCCCATCGTCTGGATACGTGCGTGCAGGATATCATCTGTGGCGCATCAGCCGATAGTGACGTGGAACCAGTCCGGCAGCGCGCACCTGTCGATGGAATATATTCTCGAGCGGAGATGCGAGCGATGTTGTTCAAGAAACTACGAAAGTGGCCAATTAGCAAAACACACGCATATATGCGCTAACTTACAATTCTGACCACTCGTCCAGCTTCAACTTTCGCTTGGAAATCAAAGCACGAACAATCGGGTGTTCCCAAAGGGCTGCTATGTCCTGCCGTAATTGGTCTAGCATAGTAGCGACATTGTCCACTAGGGCGTCTGAATTGGCGTCAATCGACATAGCGGTACTGGGACGTTCAATGGGTGGCTCCAGAATTTCCGTTTCGGCTCGTTTCGAGCGCCTTCCCATGAGTTTCTGGCTTGCATGAACAGTTCTTGCTTGCCATCCACTGCGAACGTAGACTTCTCCTTTGCCGGATCCCGACACAGAGACACCACCACTGAGTCGATCGGCCAATTGGGGCTCGATATTTACGAGAGGCACAAGGCGGCGGCGCAAATCTGAGATGGATGAGGTTTTTGTGGGACTTGAAACGATGGGGCTCGGAAGTTCTGCATCCGAAGAGACACCATCGACTTGCAGAGCCCCAAAGCCAGCATGAGACGCTCCGATTAAAATTGGATCGTCTTGGCTCAATTCTTGGCGTTCCAGCGTACTATGAGAGTCAGAACCATCATCTATGTCATCCCATGCCTCCAGAGTAAGGAGGATCTTCTTGACAGAGCGGAGGACGTTGAAATATACAACAGTTCTCCAAGACATACGCTCACTCTCGAGCGAAGCAGGGCTGTACATGAGCTGGAATTGCTTCTGTAACGTCGACTTGCCTGACTCCGCCTGGCCCAAGAGCAGCAACTTGGGGAACAGACTGTATCAGTCACATAAAGCGATAACATAACGCTAAATTCACCTTAACGTCACTCTTAGACTTTTTTAACTTCTCACGTTCAACTCTGAGTTCTTCATCGATTTGCTCGGATATGCGACGAGCCTCTGCTTCCTGCTGTAGACGCAGTTGGCGATCAGTTTCGGACTCTGTCGGGGGAGGACGGATCGCCAAAGAGAGAGGGTCGTCCTGGCTGTGGATGGAGGGTGTCCGTAGCATGGTGGTGGTTTGAGGTCAAGAATGACAGCTGCACACGGACGCGACCTGAGCTTGGCAGGTGCGACAACTAGACCCTCAATCTGATAGTCACGCGTTACACCTGTCACGTCATGGTTAGTTTCCGATCCGTCACCATCGCGCATATACTCACCTTCCCGTTCGGCAGTCCGTAACACTCCATACTTCCCATGGCGAACTCAAGGTACAGTCATATCGAACTTCACCTGAACCTTGCTACCATCTTGTTCAAGATCGAGGTATTCTGCGAAGCCGTACCGAAAACCGCAGAAGTGCGTAATTCTACCGTAGTACCAATTGATGCCCATTTCTTCTCCATGGCTCCAGAACTTCTTGGCCCTCTGCGCCTCAGGCTACTATGACAACTGCATATTTCACCGAAATATCAAGGGTTTCATGATTCAAACAGGTGATCCCTTAGGGTCAGGCAAAGGTGGTCAGAGTATATGGGGCAAACCTTTCGCGGATGAGATACGATCTACACTCAAGGTGCGGAGTTTTCCGCATGTAGTCTAAACCTAACTCGATGATGCCTCACACTGGTAGTTCAACAACCGTGGCATGGTTGCCATGGCGAACTCGGGACCCGATACGAATAAATCCCAGTTCTTCGTCACATACGCGAAGCAGCCACATCTCGACAACAAGTACACGATCTTTGGGAAGGTGATCGACGGCGCCGACTCCACGCTGGACTTGATGGAGCGCGTCCCCGTCAACAATAAAAACAGACCCCTTGCCGAAATCAAACTCACCCATGTAGGAGGCAAGCTATGAATGTTGAACGATGCCTGAATCTACTTTCTAGGTAACAATCCACGCCAATCCTATCGCTGATGCCCAATTAGCGGGTCATTGATATGGACCTTCTACACGTTGTCACTGTTGCAGGGTCTAACCTCCAGCATTAACCTCCAGCAGAGCGATTACATGTAAGGTATCGACTTCATCGCTTGATAAACCCGACAAGCTCCTTCTGCAGTTCTCTTTGTTTTCTCGCTTTGTCTAGGTCTTCCACACTGCGGAGATCATATACAATGTCACGCGTCTTTCCAAAGTACACCTGCGACCGATCACGTCAAAAATATCGTTCGTCCTATGAGTAGACAAGAACAGACCTCTTGGAGAAGGTTACGCATTTTGATCTCCATTTCCTCGATCATCCTTCCTGTATTGGTAATGTGCGACGAAGAATCCTGCAAGGGCCAGTCTTGCTCCGTCTAAAAGGGACGCAAGGAGTTAGGAAAGTCTGAATTTAGAAGTCAGAGGTTTTGCGACTTACCTGTCGAGTCATGCTTCCACTCAAATTGACTTCTCCTGACGACTTTGAGCCGTGATCAGAAGTTTTCTTCTCCTGACCAGCGACGGGGTTCGTTTGAGTATCTTCTGTGCGCCGTGTGACAAGCTGGAGCATAACCGTGGACGTTAACTTGTAGTGTGCTTGCCTCCCGCGCTCCGCCATTTCGAAGACGTGTATAGAGTCCCATGATCCCGATGGCTCATCTAGGTTCGAAGGCTCCATCACTGGACGAATACCCCGTCAATATCGCTGGTCCGTGAATCCCGAAGCGGGAGGTACGGAATCACGACTACCCACCCTTCTTTAGCAGCACAACGCCAGCGAATCCACCATCCTCGAGTTCCCAAAGGTAAACAGAAGAAACTCCTCCTTCGTAATATCTGTTACGTGTGAGAGAGGTCAAGCGGATGTTGTAGCTAGGACGCGTACAATTCCCTATAGGTATCGAAAGCCTCGTTCGCCATGATTTCCAGCTTGCGTAGTTTCGGACTTGGTGTGGTTCCATCTTCTAGGGGAGGATCATACTCGTTTGACCACGGGGACCTAGAGAACGTGTCAGTCGCATTGTACGAGACGTCTCGACAAAGGAAGGAGACCACGATGGAAACGATCGATACTCGAGTGCCGTGGAGTTGCGAGCATAAAGCATACTCACCGATAGCTATCGCCATCTCTGTTATAATCGCAAGCAAGATATTCCCTCCCAGTCGCGCGATCCGTCAAGACTTTGAGTGGTTGGTCGACGCTACCGAGGAGATCGTCCGCGTAGTCAGGGCAGATGCGGATAAGTGCGTTGACGTTTTCTTCCATACGGGTTGGCGGCAGGCGCCGCATGAGATCGAGCATCGAGTCCACCGGGTCAGCCATATTGTCGGGTATGCGTCGTTGGAGAGTATGTTGCTGCGGTAGCTTGGCCACTTGTGCACGCGACTCGGATGTGCCACTTGGTATACGCACTAAAATAGGATAGCAGTGCACCACCATCTAGTATCAATGCTACTAGATCTTTGTCCCCACAAACGACACGATCACATATCTATGATATGCATTATTATTACACGCGGGCCCGACTAGGCCCGACTAGTACCTACTGGTCGACCCCATTCGATTCTTTTCCCTGGACACGACCCGCCTCAGGCTTGAAGTCATCTATTGCATTCTTCTCGTTGGCTAGCGTCATAACGTTGAACTTGTGCAGTTTGTAGTAGCCCCGGAGAATGCTCACTCCACATATGCTCTGAAACCTACGCCTGAGTCGTTCGCTACGAATACAAAATAGTAGCACGGCACACCTTGAAAACCTCTACGAGGATGAACACATCGGGGTTGTCAAGGTCAACCACGTAGTTTTCAGGCATGCACTTTGCTATTTCCTCGATGATACCCATCCGAGTCAACGTGTTGTGATTTCGCACTCGCAGTTCGATCTTGTACTAGATAGCTTTGTGAACGAGGATTCAACGACATGTTCACTGCGAACTCACCTTGTGGTGAGGAACATTCGCACTTGCTTCAGCTTCCGCGAAAAAAGGGGCAAAAACACTTCGACAGAGAGATTGTATCTCTGGAAGATTTGCTACGCAAGATCCCGAGACTGGGACAAGCCTGTGGGTATACCTTGAATGTGTCAACTGACCGAATGATCCTTTGAACATTGCAATCCATACTTTGTCCTCGCCGCGCCTGTATTACGAACGTTCTCGGCATGTGTGAGGATTAACTTGACTGGATCTATTGGTGGCTTGCAAGAAATAAAGACCACTAGAAGAAATTAGCGTCCGGCTGGTGTCGTTGTTAGCGTTCCTACCGCAAGGTGTGTTCGTCTGGCAATTCACTGGAGCGGGAGGTCAATATACAAGACAACTTGAAGGAAAGCCGCCGGCTACCAACCAAATCGTCTTTCTGTCCGTGGACGCTTAATGGCCGCGAGCTCTTGTGCAACTAGAGCTTCCAAGTCCATATTATCTGTGTCATCGTCCGAAGCATGGGTTTCACCAGCCCGGTCCTTTCCTTCCACAGGCCACAGCTCGGCGGCTAGCTAATCATGATTGGCCTAAGAGATCTAACACCCGGGGATGGCTCTCACCGACTCAAACAGGTCATACAGTTCACCGACAGTTTGCTTTTCCTTTCCCTTGACACAGCTAGCCCAGATACCTGGACCATCGATGGTCCGTTTCACCCAAGTAGGGGTTGGGCCATCCTATCCAGCAAGGCATCAGCGAGGTTAATAACCAGATGACCTCTATAAACCCGCACTGAGCGATACTTTCGTTTTCGGGACTGTCGAGGGATGTCTGACATTTCGTTCTGTTATCTTGAGGATTCGATGCTCAAGGTGTCATGCCAAATACGAGTCCGCAGATATTACCAGCGAGTTGAGTGCTTCGAACCACAACGTGATCACGGCGCAATCTATTAGGTATCTACATAATCAAATAGGTGGAACACCATTCTTCAACGTCCATCATGTACCACCTCATGCTACACGATCGTAATAAACAACCCCATTAACTGAAATATAATGACACATCCTTTCACGTTTGTTAGATGCCAAGGCGATCAACTCCCCAGCCAACCATAATTTACTGCTTCCCGACGTGCTCCCCACCAAACGACGGGACCATCGCACATGCTAGTCTTCTTCGTCATCCTCGTCATCATTGCCTTTCCCTTCTCCGCCAGTCCATTTCCGCTCCCACAGTGGAACCGGTGCATCTGATTGCGAATGGAGTAATGGATGATTAGCTGGCAGGGCGCTGCGAGCCACGTGAAGTCGCTGCATCAAGATCTCCCGCTCTGACAACAGGTCATGCACATAGTCGATGGCTAGAGAAGGGAGATGAAGCTAAAGTAGACTATATTTGATATTACTCACTCTTCGATAACACGACGTTCTCGCTTCTTGGCCCTGCCCGCCCGTCGATCCTTTCGCCATCATCGTCCCTTGCCTTCCCCTTCCCTCTTCTCCGGCTCTTAGGTTTACCATCTGCAAGCTGTTGCTCGTCTTCCACTTGACAGGCCTCTCTCAGTGCGGGCACGGTTTCGCAAAGGGCGTCATAACCCCGACGGATATTTGCCCTCCGTTTTTGCTCAGATTGGATGTGGTTTGCCTTTTTCTGTGACGGCGATAACAATGCTGTCCTATGTTGAGCTGGTAGCTCATCGGGAGGGTTCTGCGATGTAGAGGAACGATGTCGCTTGTTCGACAGTTTTGCATCAGGCGGAGGAGACCGTTTCGCCAATGACGACGAAAGCCTCGCAATTGATGAGGACGATGTCAAGAGATCCACGGGAGATTGCCTAGACGACGAGGACGAGGACGAGGAACTGGGACCCGCGTGAGTTCGCTTTGGATCCGCAGCCGAATTCATAACATGGTAGAAAGGAAGCTGCGCGAACTGGCTGTGCGAGTTCGATGAACCTATATGCGCAGATAGCGGATTCGCCAGCTCGGCTTCGTCGGCATTACTAACAAAGGATCTTTGCTGCCTTGACGAGCACAACAGGGTGAGCGGGTTTGTCTGCGCCTGCTGCTGTCTGTGTACCGATATCCCGGGGCCCTCGCCAGGAGCGTGTGGGCTGAGCGGATACTGCCACTTGTCACCGTCCAGCGACATGAGATCTTTCGTAGCCTTCGTGAGTGCTTCCGTCCCACGAGCTGGTGGCATGTGCTCATGGGAGATCTCAAGTTGCATGCTCCAGTCCATAGGAAATGCAGCAGCGTCAAGGAAGGACTGGAACGCCCGAGACTCTGAGGGAGTCAGCAAGGACATCGTGGGGGCGGAAGGTATCGGTGAAGAGTTCGTTGCCTGTCTTGTCGTGAAGGAGGTCGGTAGATGTCTCAGTATGTCGACGGCGGTTGCACCGAATCGACGACTTGTGGATTCCTAAGACCTGTGGCTGGGCTTCCCCACATGTGGATTTCCTCTTTAGGGCCATGTGGCACTACTTACCTAATCATGAGCTGTCGATGTGGAGACCTAGCCTTGTACACGGGGCAACATTGTACAGCGAAATTCGCGACCAGTGGCCTTGCGCGCTCCATCGTACCCGCTCATGCTACTTTTTTTGCTGCTCAAGCTCAAGGGATTTCTATTTGCGATCAGTGTATAGAACGGGAAATTCCGGGGGTTGCAAGGAAACCCAAACACGAAATTCTGGCCAGATCTTGCAGGATCATCTCGGCCCGGGGTCACGTTCCTCATGAAATATCTCTCGATGCATAGCTTGAAACTTTGAACCTCAATACTTGGTCGTACGCCCGGAGCAAGGGAACCAGTGCCGAAATGATGTCGCACGTGAACCCGGTGTTGGAAATAACCTATTCTCGGGAAGGGATCTACTACCAGCGCGAACTATCGTTCCAGTCTGGGGTGCAATTCTCATTCTCAAAGAAACGGTGTCAAATTTGTAAAGAAAAAAAAAAAAAAGGCGGACGATCTGAATTGGTTATCATGATTGGCATATCGCGGAACATATTTCAGTCGTGTCGTACCCCGAAATCAGAGCCGATCGCACTGATGACTTTCACTTGCTGATGCGATTACTGATCCAGGTCCAGGTCGAATATCCAAACATCCAGACTTTGTCGAATGTATATCATATTCGTGGAGAGGTCCGAATCAGCCTATATCACAATGGCGGCCCAGGCTCGCCGCATCCGTTGCGCGGTTTGGAGGTTCAACTTCGGACCCGATAGGCCATGCCAAGCCGAGTAGAAACCACTGTATGGTCTTGTTGATGCATCAGTACAGGTGTAAGCACTTGTCCCGAAATGCCACTCGCTGAGCTACGTGCCGAGTTTATGAAGGGGACTAAGAACTACGTACATGTCAAATGATCGCCTGGAAACACGACGATGGGTGGAACATGCATGCAGCTAGATGTATCGAAAGCATCGCGCACTTTCCCGATTTGAAACATTCATCGTCGGACTTGTCCTCGAGAACTTGGTAACCGAATGGGGGCAATATCACCTGAAAACGATGACGGCCCGGTGTGAGCGGATGACTGTTACGGTACCAGACGAGTGCTTGCTGGGTCGGTAATCGAGAATTCCGAGGGAGGCCAAAAGAGTCGAGGAAGGTGGTTGTTCCGTGACACAAGGAAGCGGGAAAAATAAAATAAAACAGGAAAATTACTGTAGCAGCCTTCCCTTCTGTCGTCCTCAAGAATGATAGCACGTTGTCAGGGTTTTGTCCAATTGACAGCGTCCGCGGATCGAAGCTGAGAAAAAAAAACAAAACAAAAATAACAAATAAAAGGGTCAGTGGGGTAAATGCTCGAGCCATAGACGATCTCGCTTACTAGGCCATTCGAGCCATGATTGAAAGACCCGTAAGTAATTCAGATGCACAGCAAACTATCTAGGTTATTAGTTATGAAACGCTTGTTTAGCCAGGATCACGGATCTATGTTGAAAACTCCGTGAAGTGGTAGTATAGGTGGTACATTGCGGAGCAGACTATGCGAGGAATAGAGGGGTGTGATGAGGGCAAGCGAAAATCGTGGTATAGTTTAAGAAGAATAGAGCATGGGTCAGGTCCCAGGAATTCAAAAAGGAATGCAAAGCTGGCCTCGACACGTTCAGCGGTGATTCGAAGTGCGACAGTGCATCGAAAGCCAAAGATCGCACTGTGACACGCAGAACATAAGGGAAAACTGCAGTTACGCGAAATTCTACCGTTGAGGGGCCAATGACGATAGGGACAACCCTTGTGCAAGCTCAGGCTTCCATGCGACTCTTCGGGAGGCTTCGGCGTAGTCGACCCATTCTCTTCTTCGTTCCTTGCTCTCGAGCCAGTCTTTGTCTAGCGACGATACTTCGAGTTCGTAGAAGTGATATGTTGTCGAAGGTGACTTGATGGTTGTTACAAATCGCGTGATTCTGCCACGAACGCCCGCTGAAAGGCAAGAGCGGGGGCAGAGAATGGGATAGGATATTCATCAGGAGACGAGATGACGGATAGAGGGACAAAGGGTGAGACCTTCTTCCAAGGCTTCCCGCGAGGCTGCTGCCTCCAGTTTGACATCTGTGGGCTCCCAACCCCCTTTTGGCACTTGAAAAGAGCGAGTCAGCGGCGGAGGAAACGGGAGAAGCCAACCAAAGTCCGGAACAAGAACCAACGCATGTGGGAAGCACATGGCTCTTCAGGGAGGGTACAGGAAGAGAAGGATGGAAAACACGCACAGACCCACAAGTCTTGACGTTTCCGGCTTGTGATGACAAGCACCTTGCCCGCGGCCTTTGTGATCGGAATTGCGCAACATACCACGCGAGGCACTTCGCGACCTTTTGTGCCCATTATTCGGTATGAATAAGATTCTTTACAAGGGCGGAGTGCGAGTTCAGAGTGAAGCTGAGGATGTTCCGGCGGATATTTTGCCTTGCTCGTCTTAAAATTATGGAATGGGCCGTAGACTGATGGTATGAAAATGAGCACTCGCGCGACGGAGGCAGGGATTATTCCGACCAGGACAGTGGCGGTTCGAGTGCTGTGGAGGACTAAAGGGGCACTGCGGCGGGCTAATGTATATTCTGAGACCAGGGGGTGACGAGGTGAAGTTGCTGTGAAGGAAAGACGGAGAAACGTGACGAGAAAGGGCTGTCGGAAACAATGGAAGAGAGCGGAACCCTTTGGCAAGTTTTTGAGTAGGTGGTCGTGTGTCTGAAATTACGGTGTGGCTTGTTCCATTAAGCAGGAATGTACGACAGGCGGACCAACAGCGTGGCCACCGCACGCACGTTCGTCGGCATCGCCACGGGCCATCAGCCATCTGGCGCCGCACCCCCTAGATGCATATCAAGTAAGTGACCTGAATCCGTCCATCGATGAATTCTTCAAGAATTGTCTTCTCCTGCCAGGGAAGCTTCCTTAAACAAGTAAGACAGGCACATGTGTCCCTCTAATTTAAACGGTTCACGGCATTGGTTTCCTCCGCGCCGAACCTCGGGAACCACCACCCCAAAGGCGTTTCACTGTACCAAAGAGACTTAACACTACCCGAGCACACTCTACAAATATACTCGACATGTATGGCTTTCAAGGACGACCGTGCGGACAGGGTTCGCATCTATTCGTTCCATCTGAAAATAGGTCAAACAGCGTGAGAGCAGCACAATGCGACAGGTCTGATGGCTTACGCCACTAAGAACATGCATAGGACACCAAAAGCCATCGCGCCGAACTTGAGAAGTTTCATCAACTACCCGAATATATCAAAAGAAGGAAACTGTCACACCTCACGCAACGCCTGTACTCCGCTTTTACTCTCCGCTAGCAGACTGGTTTCCACGACAAATCATGAGCGGCGACCCAGGTAGCCAACTTGGGACTCACGTAGGCAGCACAGCAACAGCACCGATATACAAGAATCCTCCGGCGACAAACGGGATCACCTTCAGCGTATCAAACAATTTGCCGAGCCAGCTGACCTAGCATACGTACCAAGTCTGCAGGTTGCACCGTGGTGCCAAGAATTCCAGAAGCATCTTGCCTCACTCCTGCGGCTAAATCGACTGACACTGGCCCCGCGCCGGACGCTGACAAATTATGAATTGCTATGCCCATGAATGTGCTGTGGCGAAAAAGGATCAGAACGAGTGTCCGACCCGCTGAATTGCCGTCAAGTCGAAGCGCCACTCACCCAACCTAATCAAAATTGAGCGCACGATATGAATACAGTACTATGTCTCAAACTTATGAAACGTACGAATGCGCCGATAGCAGTCAAGAACTGCGATTGCATAGCTTGTCGCTTGCTAAATCCGCTGCGAACCAGAATTGAATAGTCGGCGATCTCATGAGGTATTTCATGGGCAAAGCAAGCCAACGTAGTGGTTGCTCCAATCAGGGGGGATGAGTAAAAGGACGCGGCCATGCTGGTTACGAACTTAGTTGGTCAGAAGGACACCCGCATGTGCCCAGTGACTCACGCTAGGCCATCCGTTCTATTCGAGGATATCAGTATATGCAGCAACAGGGTTGAGAGAAAATTCGCCATACATGTTATGGACAAAGTCGCCAAAAAGGTTTAAATAAGCCGAAAGTTTTGAAGGGCCAGTGCCTGGCTGCGCTAGTTCGACTTGTTCTGATTGGCCGCTTCCAGACGCTTTCTCTCCGCCTCTGGGCCGCAGGCCGTCAGCTGACGATGTAATCGATACCCCAGAAGCAACAGCCTTGGTGGATGTGTCTACATGTGAATGAGAGTGGGAGTGGCCGTGCGAATGACCCTCGGATCCTTCATCACCACTGAGAACCCGTAAAGATTTCTCCATGACGAAAAACGCAGAAAACCCGACAAAAATCCCAAGCCTATTGACTGATATTGAATCGCTAGAACGCGTACGCCTGAGTTCACATACCCGATCAATATGTTTCGTTTGTCCTCCACCATGACAAAATGAGCACCTGAATCTTGATGCTCGCCAAGGAACGCATGAGGCACCAGGTGCAGGAAGACATCAGACAGGAGACCTCCCGTCTATAGAATCCGTGAGGACAAGCAATTCGATATTGGACGAAAGGGGAAGCTAACGGCAAAAGCGGTCATGGTGTTGAGGGTATTCGCATCGATATCCGCGGGAATAAATGCCAGGATAAAGTTGGGTACCCTGAAACGTTGGTAAACGGCTCAACAAACCGGGCTTCGAAATCATCGAAAGCGCGAATACACGTACGAGCTGATGTAAAACGTTCCCAGAACTGCGACGAACGTTCACGAACGTGTCAAGAATTTCATACGACGAATTCAACGGACCTGCGTTCCAGCCTGGACCAAAGGGGAACAACCAACTGAACACTTGTCGCATTATTGGAGATTCATTGTCTTCAACGGCGCGTTTGAGGTCACTCAGCCGCTCTACAGCAGGACAGGTGTAAATGTCGGATTCCTAGTCATCAGCGACATGTTTGGTAGTCAGATGTGCAGACTACGCCGGAGGCCAATTGAGATATTCACCGGTACGACTAATTTGGGCTGCTCAGAACAGAGCACGGTATGTGTAGCCAGTGTGAAACACAGCAAAAGAGTGACAAAAAGTAGGGTATTTCCCCTTGACGCTCCCATGTTTTGGATTCGAGAAGAGTATCGCAAGTGAATGTGTGTTGCAATACGTGGCCAAATTGAGTAATTGTTATGTGTGTCGGAAACAACCCGAAATCCGAAGCAGGTCTGACTTCTTCATAACGACTTGGCCCCGGATATGTATCCCTCTGCAACAGAGCAGCTTGTTCTTGCCGCAGCGGAGAAGCTCATGGTTGCTACAATGGCACGTTACGATCCCTCTCACGACGCGTTTCACGGTATGACTGCCCATGGCCCGTTGTATCCTTCGCCTTGACGTTGTGACATCGGTCCATCAGTCCAACGCGTCAGGAAGACAGCCTTGTCTCTTGCACGGTCACTGCCACATAAAAATCCTGATCTCCTGGTTGTAGAGCTTTCCGCTCTCTTGCATGATGTATTGGACAAGAAATATGTTTCAACCATTGAAGCTGCCGATCCTTATACATATTTTCTGCCATTCTTCAAATCATTAGCCAAGGATTACGCACTGGATCTTATATCCGATGGCCGGGCTGCTTTGATCGTGAAAATCGTGGACAATGTATCGTGGACAACGGAAAAGAAACTGCGAGAGAGTGGCAAGCTTGAAGAGTGGCATACCACATGCACAGAACTTCATTGCGTCCAGGACGCTGACCGTCTCGATGCGATTGGGGCATTTGGTGGGTCATAGCGTTTCAGATTTCGGTGAGCGCCTGACAAGGTCGACACACCTAGGGATCATGCGGTGTGCGGCATACAGCACAGCAGTGAACCAGTGAGTTTGAATTACATGGCGGCTCACCAGCTTCTTAGGGTTTCAGACCTCTGCACGCCCCCCAGGGCCGTAATGATACCGCCATTGGACACTTTTATGATAAACTCCTTCACATACAGGGTAGGCTCAAGACGGAGCCCGGGAAAATGTTGGGTGCGCGTCGCCATCAATTTGTGAGTTGGGACCCCCGATGAATAATCAGGCGAAGCCGCTTATATGCTTTCATAGATGCTATCTTTTTTGCGGGAGGTTGGCGACGAATACGACACGGAGCGTGCGCAAACGGGGTTGCTTGAGAATCGCGAGGAAACTAGTCCAGTTTTTGACCGCATACCCCCGCTATAGTGACCCAACAATGAATCCGAAACCTCGTTGACCTTTCCGAAGTGCGCACCTCCGAGGATCGGTGGATACGAACACGTTGCTTACATTGTAAACATCGCAACACGGACACGTTACCCCTTGGTCTCACACTTATGAAGGGTATCGGACAGATCACCTGCCTCCCATTCACTTTGGCGCCAAAATTATAAGAGTCGATTCTTAACTTTACTCAGATCTCCGACCCGTTGAGTAATGTCACGCAACTTGTGAAATCAAGGGGCTCATAAGTTCTGGTATTATCTCAGACTTCCTGGAAGACCTTTGGAATATCAATATCTCATAGCAATTGTCTGATATATCTCAAACAGCTCCACCCCAGTAAGGTTTCGCAAGAACTAAGTATTAGCCATTGTGCCTCGTAGGTGATTCTCGCTCAGCTGTTTGGGAACGGGCTCAGGGCTGCAATGAATGGAACACGGATGTAGTTGGAGTCCTCGTGATGCCAGAGAAATTTGAAAATCGAGCGCGATGACTGGGAGATTACGCGGATTCAAAAGCAAGAAATTGGGGTCCTGCACACGCCTTTACGCGGTACGTGATGGACCGATCCAACCCACGAGGGCAGCAGAGCTCCACAATCACAACTCTGAAGAGTTGCCAGAGGTCAAGCTGGGATCCAGGGAACACATAACAAGGAAAGGACAGACATTGAATATCAAAAAATGTACATCACTGAATACAAACTGGACCGTGATCCTTCTGTCGAGCAATGGCCGGGGCGATCTAAGAACAAGCATCCTCTTCTTTACTTGTAATTGCTAGGCCACTTCCAGCTGCATTACTTATTTTCCCTAGCTTTGGAGAAGGGAGGGTGGTAGCTTTCCATCCGCTCCTGAAGGAAGCAACGGCGTTTATGAATCCGAAGATAGTCAGCCATATCTGGTAGTGTTACGCTGTCAGCGGGCACCCATTCTCTCCGATGCAGATACATACATCATGGGTGAAAATGCCTTGTTCGAGGGACCTAAAGGAGGTATGAGAAATTGACGGATCTTGGAGAGAAGTCAACTTACCAATGGAGAGCCACCGGTAAATTAGCGGAGTTGACGACAACCTCGTTCCAGAAAGAGTCCCACTTATTCCGTAGGTCTTCCTTGTCTTCTGCTACGGTTCCCTTCCCTTTCCTCAGGTTCTTCTCTTTCATGAGTAGCAACCTCCTGTCCTCCATCAAGTGAGCAAACTGGAGGATGATATAGACCGCCCAGGCACGGCAAGACCACATGGCAAGAGACTTTGCATTTAGGTGCACATGCTTCGAGTTCGGTCGGAAAAGTGGCACGATAGAAGGAATTGTAGCTGGAATGAGGTTATGGACACGCAAATAATAGAGGTGCTCCAACGGATAAAACGCTAGCATGGACCATCCCTGTAGGCGCTCAATTGTGAGCAGAGTCCGAGTGGGCGGAGGACTCCTTTCCATGGATATCATCCACTGCAGGATGGGGAGCATACCTGTCCGATTGAGGATTGAAATTGACATAGCTAGTCAATGCCGAAAGGTGGGACACTTACCCCAAAATCTTCCCAGCATTTTGAAGTCACCAATTATACCAGAAAAGTTCGTGAACGACGCTGCAACGTTGCTGGTTGGGTCTCTTCGCAGACCTACTCTATGCTGGAGTTTCGCTCGTGCGAGCAAAACCGGCGTAACGAGCTTCATTGTGTACTGAATGAGCTAGCAGGAACCGTGAACGTTGGAGCAACATTCCAAGGTGCTATTTCTTTACCGTAAATAGCTTGCTGAGTGGTCCGTACCCTCATGAGCGGGTAAGCACCAAGAGAGAAAGATGTACGCAACTCGGTACCACTCCACGTCGACAGGAACCGGATCAAGTGGTTGAGAACATCCGATGGCGGGACGAGGGCGAAAGTCCCCAGAGTTGCATCACTGACGTGGGCGAGAGCACTACCTGTAGCTAGGCGCGACATAAGGATACTCATCAAGAGTCCACCCTATGGATATGCGACGTTCAATCGCATCCTACTAATAACCGGACCAGAAACGGACGCTGGTACACTTTTAAAACTCAGACACCGGCATGGTTTTGCCGTTCACGACCACAGGTTCGGCCCAGGGGGGCATATCTGTTTAAGGACATCAGACCCACATATGTACCACCATGCTGACTCTTGTTCTGTCGTTCCGAAAAACCAGGTTATGACCCGCTACGTGGACTAAGATAAGTATAGGAAGACAAACAGGATCGAGCATGAAGAGGATCAAGATCAAAAGCACACAAATAGTCTTTCCCGGTAAATAACAAAATATTCCTAACACATAGTGCCAATGACAGGAACACCGACTATTGTCCCACCATCACTACTTGGTGCACACAGTTCGTTCATCTTTAACTATATTTCCTCATGCGCGCGAGAATATTCGCACATCCCGCAGAAAGTTTGGCCAATGGTCAAATCTTTTTGAAAAATTATGTGCCGTTACGGACGAGGGCCGAGCCACAATGTTGCGCAAGTTCGGCATAGCCAAAATCACTTAACCGCTTTCCTACAAAGGAAGCAAACTGTATCAAATTTGGGTGTAGTTAACCCAGCTCTCGGCGTCTGCTGGAACTTCTCCCCGATTACGGTGATGTTTGCCCGAGGCACGGCCGACATAAGTATGCGACTAGTGTCGACCTTTGGTTTGTCCGTTTCAACTACTATCCTTGGTCAGGACAATGCTACCATTGGCTTTCGCTTCGCTCTTTGCACTAGTCAAAACGGCAGTCGCGCAGACCAGCATAAGCGCTGCTCCGACGGCAACCTCCATCGTGGGTTTAAACGTGGCGGCCAGAGCTGCAGGAAAGCTTTACTTCGGTACTGCTACTGACAACCCGGAATTAACTGATACGGCCTAATGTTACAACCCTGAGTAATACAGCGATATTCGGTCAGCTCACGCCGGCGAATAGCATGAAGTGGGTACGTCTGCGTTCTCCAGAGTTCAGCAACTACGACTTGAGTAACCGAGGGCTTATGTCCTTAGGGTGCGATTGAACCTGAGCAGAACGTCTTTAACTTGACGGGCGGTGATCAGATCGTCGCGCTTGCGGAGGCAACCGGGAAGATAATGAGAGGTACTACATATCATTATGTTCACCCGCTTGCTCATTCGTGCCCTTCAGGTCACAATCTCGTCTGGTCTAATCAACTTCCAGACTGGGTTGTGTATGGAAACTGGACACCAGAGACCTTGACTTCAGTTATCGAAACCCACGTGCGAACCGAAGTCTCTCACTATGCAGAGAAAATGTGAGTGGTTTTTGTGCCCTCCCACCGTTCATGCACTAAGTGCCATTTTGGCAGCTGTAAGGTATCTTTTCTAATGGGATTTAATCTTTTCTGAAACCGCCGGAAGACGCATGGGACGTCATTAACGGTGGGTGTGCTGAATCTTCGCTACTTTTACATCTGACAGATCCTTCACGGATTTCAGAGCCCCTTAATGATGATGGAACGATGTGTTCTGTAATACCTTGAATATATCATACATCAACATTACACTGCAAGCGGCCCACGCAGCGGACCCAGATGCTAAACTTTACATTACCGAATATAACCTCGAGTACACCGGTAAGCTCAACCAACAACCCCATTATACTTTGAAGGTTTATGCTCTGTCTTCGTAGGTGCCAAGATCGACGCTATGGTCCAGCTTGTTGAGGACCTCTTGGCAGCCGGCGCCCCAATCCATGGTATTGGCTTCGAAAGTCACTTCATCCTTGGTAAAATTTCTCCGAGCGAGCTTGAGACTAACATGGTGAGAATCACCGCTCTTGGCCTTGAAGTTGCCGTGACCGAACTTGATGATCGAATTGAACTCCCCGCCACCAATGCTGATCTGGAACAGCAAAAAGCAGATTACATGTCCGTCGTCGGAACTTGCATCCATGGACTGTTTCTGGATGCGTTGGCGTCACCGTATGGGATTACACCAACAAGGTGTGTTATGCAGTAGTGGGCTACTACGCTCAAGTTAATTATTTGCATAGTACTCTTGGATTCCAGCTGTCTTCCCCGGCTATGGTGGGGGTTGCCCGTGGGACACGGTGTGTCCGCTCGATCACCTCTACGCAATCTCTTAACATACCATCCACAGGATCTGGTCTGCAAGCCAGCTTACGACGGCATTGTCACGGGCTTCATGGATTACCTGGTGCAATAGACTTTACTTCGTCAGCTCAATGATCTGTTGTACATGCAACTATGCTACAGCAGCGATACAAAAATTTCTTCAAAACATCACTCGTTCATTCCTGCTTCTCGCCATCGATGTAAACGGTCACCTTCTCATCGTAAAAAGACAAAAAGCCCGCGATCTTGATGCATTCGGCATTAGGAGCACGATAGTACCACACAATATCTTTGTGGACCTCGCCATCCGGCAATTGCACGTCAAAGTAGTTTGCCCATCCCTGGCTTAGTATTAGCCCCTGTGCGTCATATCGATCGAATCTAGGAACACGGACCTTGTACGGACAGACTGTCGTCGTATCCGAAGGAACCAAAAGGTCCAACTGGGTGTCCATGATTGGGATGTAAGTCCTCCTCTGCAGGCTGGTCTCGAATAAAAAGTATGCCCTGCGCGTATTCGCCACTTCGACACCGTTCACTTCAATGCGGACATGCCTAGAAGTTGGGAGGACATCGACTCGCTGTTTGAAAATGAAATCAATACGTTTTCCTCCGGGAGCTGCAGACGAGGTACCTTGTATGGGTCTTTCGGGTGCTGATAGATTCGCTCGTCCTCTTCAAACCATGCGTCCGCAGACGCGAACTCGACCTTGAAGAGGCCTGCGTATTTCTTGTATTCTCCCTCGCCAGTAAACTCTATCACGGCTTGCTTGGCTACCCGATCACCGACCACCAGGTCATAAACTTTTGTGCCCTCTTCTGGTTGAGCCGATTCGGACTTTTGTAACAGGGAAGTTGACAAGTCCGAGAGAAAGAAGAAATAAATTGGGTAGAAAGGGTGTTCCCAGCTATCAGATAGGGAGTTTAGCTGCTCTGCCTAATTAATAGGGGCTAGTGACATACACGAGTTTGGCCTTGGTGGTGTCGACGATAATCTTGCCACCAAACAGGACTCTCACTCTTTTCTTCGAGTCTTCGATGTGGAGCATCTTGAAGGGTGGCTGGTCGTAGCCTGAAGTCATGGTGGTAGGAGTAACGTTGTACTGAAGTCCGCTCACGGTATGTCATCATGAGAAAAAAACTTTGTAAGACATCATATCAATAGTCAACAGATCACAGAAAACATATGGAGTCTACTAGCCAATTTACTCGTCAGAATCATCATCCGCTTCTTCGAGCCACCGTAAGAATGGCTCGCTTGCTTTCCTAACCTTCTTACTTGTCTCCTTGTCCACATATTTCTTGCTGACATGAGTACCCCATTGCGTGACAACGTCCTCGTCCAGGATATCGTTCTGGTACAACACCATAAGGACTTTGGGGACGGCTGGGATTAACTCGGGATGCGCTAACCCGACCAACCGCTCGATACCCCCGAGAAGGGATTTTTGATGTTTCTCAGAGGTAACCATCTATATGGAGCTACGTCAGTAAAGGTCAGGGATCGGAACAAACAATATACCTTCACCAGCAAAGCCTTATAAGTCCTGATCTCTTGCACGACATCCTGGGTGAACAGCGCCTGCACAAGGACGAGGAGGGTTTTGTGCTTCTTTTCCACACCCAATTCCTCGGCCTTTTTGTAAATGTGCACCGAATTAATGCCTTCGACTTCTCTGTTCTCTTCGACCCAGTGGCCAAATTGAGAGTATGGGCTGTCGGCATCCTCCTCACTCCCATCGTCTTCTCCGCCACCAAGGGACACGGCACCCATCTGCGCTCCCAATACTTTCATCCGAGCCTGAACTGCCTCTGGGGAGGTGTCCGCGGACCAATCATCCGAAGGAAGGACTGTGTCCCTAGTCAAGTCGGCAGCCTCGGCCTTGATCTTCTTAGTCAGCTCGTCATCACTGTCTGCGCCCGGAGCTGAACCGTCTCGGTCTTCTCCGGGGACTGCGGGAGCAGCAGCGTGAACACCACTTCCGTTGGTAGACGCGACGCCGTTAGCTTCACCCTTGCCCCTCTTGCTCTTCTTAGGATTCTTGGGAGGGTTTTTGAGGATGAAGGTCACAAGCTTGTGCCTCATGTCTACGCCAGTCCTTTCCCCACAAGCTTTGCAATCACGAATGATATCCTCGCTACGACCATTCTTGAGAATGACAAGGTCGGTCTCGGGGTTTTTGCACGAACGGCAGAGGACAAACTTGTCGATGAAGCCATCAAGGAGTTCGCGAAGCCTGGTAGCATCGTGAGCACCGTTGACAATGTATCGGTCATTCTTCTCATCGAACGGAGTCTGTGCGCCGAGCTCGCAGCCAAAGAATTTGGTGATGTAGGCGGGAGGACGAGAGAGAGCGCGAGCGACATCGGACATGTTTGGGACGACCGTCTTGATGCCATTACCCTTGCCCTCGATTTTCGTGAGGAGTAAGGGCATGCGGTAGCGGTAAAACTTGTCATCGACGTCGCGGCGGATGTTGACGATTCCTGCGCTAGCCATGCTGGGCAAGTATGTTTAGGGCTTAAAAGGGGAGAGTATCAAGGCGAGGTCTGTTGGCGAGGTGTTTGGATGCTCACGGTACTTATGAACTCTAACCGAGACTGAGAGTGATACAACGATTTATTGAGAGGAGGTCGAAGCATGAAATTTGTTCTTCTGTGTTCGCCTCTGCAGGGACAGAAGATGGAGAATGAGATCGTTGAGGAAGATATCGTGGACTAATGTACGAGGTAAGGGCTCTCAAATAAGACTGTGGGTTGTGGGGCGTTGGAGGTTACGGGCAAGTGTGCGCTGGAAGCAAATTTATAATACCCCTCTTGTTTGTTTGTACATCCCTGTGCCGGCCGAGTATTTGATCACGTAAGCACGGTGAGAATGTCTCTTTGCCCAGGTCGACACACGTTCGTATCGAGAGAACGCGACGTTGAGGCTGGGAACGTCGGTCTCGCGTCACGCCTTGCCAGTCGAGACCTCCCATCCGCGGACCGAGGATCAGCCAACTCCGCGGCCACGATATTGCTAGTGTTGGTGTATAATGATCCTAATGTACATGAGTGCCGCGGGTGCAACGCCGGGCGACTTTCCCGCACATTAGACGGGGCTTGCAGGGGCATTGGACGGACGCGACGATCCGGCAGGTTACTAGTGGCTTTACTCGCGCGTAAATGTAGGGTACTCCATCCAGTGATGAAATCCGTTGATCAACATGTAATACATCAACTTTGACCATCAAGAAAGTAATTACAAGACTGAAAGAGGGAGAGAACTATTTCCACGATATAAACCACTCATAACGCATAAAACTTCAATCATCGCATCGATTTGGCCATTCTTACTGCCCGAACGGGAAGAATTGTTCGCAACTCGGTTTTTGTAGGGTCTGGTAAAACGTGACCAAGTTAGTCTTGATCGCGGCCTCGAGTTCGGGCGTCGGGTTGGGGTACAACTGAGCTGTCAGGTTGACCTGTCTCTGGTACGCATAGCACGTCTAGGTGACATCAGTACAAGTGTACTCGAATCAAGATCAAGCAATCGACGTACGGTCCCCGGATCCGCTGGATTTGGCACATAGTTCCCTACACCCTCGTTGCGACCTTGCGGCACTCCAACCAACCCGCGCACTTCTCCAAACACGACGCCGACCTCGGTAAGTCCGTATGGACCTTGACGGCGATAGAACCCTTTGGGGTACTTGTGCAGCTGGAAGAAACTCCGCGCGTCCTCCAATGTAGCGTTCATCGTCGTGTTCGCTGTCTGGTTGCTCACGAAGAAAGCGAGAGGAAAAGTCGTTTCTGCATAGGCGGTGAGGTAACGTGGGGTATCAAACGAGAAGGTCGGGTTGCGTGCAATGGAGTCGTATATGCGGAGAGCCTTTTGCAGGGACGCAGATTCGATGGTGATCATGCCGTCTCCAACGAGGTTGGCGGCATAAACGAGCTGTGAAGGGATGAGCAATATAGATAGAGATGGGGTCTCGTACTTACCTGATCAAATAAGGTCTCGTTGAAACTGTAATTGTTGCCAAAATAGTAATCTCCGCGAGTGGTGCTAGCATCGCCTGGAGTCGAGAATTAACGACAGCGAACAGAGGGCAATTGACAACATAGGAAAGAGCTACAAAATTTACCTTCAAAGTTTCCGTGAATGTTGAGCCCGGGAGCCAGTTGGCCGTCCGCAGTCGTATTCGCACCAATACTCATCAGGTTTGTCAAATGGTTCCCGTCAACAACAAATGCCTGTTGAATTTCCAGACAGCATCCACCCGTTAGCAGGGAAAACGAGACGGTAGACCATGCTCGGATTTACTCCATAAGTAACGAATGCAGCCAGGTCCCACCCCATGTTGAAACCTACAAGTTTCCGATTGAAACCCTTTAGAAGATCTCCGGACTACCTACATACCTTCCTGTACAGCGTTGATGATTTCGGCTGGCGTGGCCACGCCGTTACGATTGATATACTTGAACAAAAAATGTGTAAATCGTGCCATCGAGGTTTCCAATCACTCACTCCATGAGAAGCGAGAGTATTCAATCCTGGGCAAGGACCACGGATATCACCTGGTTGATCAGGCTGGTAAGGGTGGGCCGAGTCATAGACCAGCTTTGCGGACGTGTCGGCGATTGGAGGCGGGACAGGTTGTGGACCGGGTGTGCTGCTAAAGGTTCGCACTACAGCTCGAACCTCTTCTGGAGATAGCCCTGCGAGCGAACGATGTTCCGGGAAATCCGCAAGGTGCGTGAATCCCAGTGTGTATGCCACGAGCGTAATTAGCAACGCAAGGTTCTTTAGCTTCATCGCAAATATGAATGAGCCACGGGAGATAAATCTGATGAAGGAAACACAAACCGATTGTCGGTGATCTTATATACCCAAGAAAAGCGCAAGGTGAGAGCGCTCCGATGCACGCCATGCTTGGCAATGTCGCTAGTAATGCTGCGGCCTGCCATTAGTTCTCTTGCCCATCATCGGAGCCAAAAGGGAGCTCCGAGTGTGTGGGTTCTAGGAACAGAATTTATATCTTGCCAGCTTGGTAGTGGCGACAAGGGACAAAGTACTCGCGGAAAATAAAGAACCGCATCACGACTTCACCATGGCTTTCGCAATCTGCTGGAATAATTCGACGGCATTAAATGTGCTGATGTAGGGGCATTTCTCTTGATCAGATGTTAGCATGCACGCATTAATTTACCCGTCTATACACTCGCAGGGCGGTGTGTAACTTGATTTACGGACCGTATGTACCGAACGCAGTGCAGCCACACTGATCCCCGCGGGGGAAGAACCCTCTTGCAAACGTTTTTGAACCACCTGCAGTGATGGAATACATTTAACCTGATAGCGAGACAATATTTGATCCATTGGAGTTTGTCTTCAAGTTGCGCACCAAGGGTTATCTGTGGTTGGTTAGTGTTTGTTCTGGTGTTCCTGCTAGGAACTTGAGCATATCCGGCGACACCGGTCCCTGTCGATGGCACGAATGCGACAAGTCTGAGCATGCCGTCTTCTTTGGTCTGTTTTCGGGGCCATGCGGTGCCAGCCAATCATATAGCATGCCAACGTGCATGCCATCTAGGATGATAAGACGGTCGTGGGTAAACTTGAGTGGGAATTTGAATTCGAGGTACTCACTCTGGCAGATATGATACCCTTGGGACCAACCAAGGACCGATACCTGTTTACGATTTGGAAGTAGGCCAATCCATTGACTACCAGCCTAACCAGGTATCCCTTTACTAGATCTGGACTAATGGCATGCACGTTTGACCTGCTTGGAATCCCCGCAAACAATGTCGAAATCTACGGCTGGATAAAGTCGATTGTGGTTCGTTCGGTTCTCCACGCAATGTTGGGGACCTGGTAGTCAGGTCCCAAAGAAGGTACATGTGCTCTGCAATTTTCATCTTTGCGTAACTGTCAACAAACTCGGCACTGCATGGGTTTGTGGCTACAGAGCTGAAGCGATTTTCTGTCCCGCACTCCCACCCTGACTGACAGCGCTATTCACACATCCAGATCACCTCCCATTTGAAGGGCAGGCTGCAACGTGACAGCGCACTGACCATGGTCGCCCCGGGACTAGTCCTCCTGGCGCGTATCGCACGGCTCTCATTCACATACTGTTTGGTCGGTACCTTACTTTGGCGCCTCTTGTCACTCTGTGGAATACCAACATCAATCTGGTGGTTGGTGGCCGGGCTCATTGCAGCCTTGCCTCTGAAAATTATATTCAAGAATGTTCTACATAATCGGGAAGCGGCTGCCTTAGGCGCTCGCCCTATATATGTTCTTCGGGGGAAAATGCTCGGGAACATCGATTTGATGCTCAGACTAGTGGAAGCCTTGAGGTCCGGATATCCTGGTGCGAGTCATCAATCAATACATTTGTTTGAACAAACTGACGTGTAGGACAGCGGACGGCATAACTGATGCGATCGCAAAAGCTGGCAATTGCTTCAATTTTCGTGTGATGTTCGATGACATTATGTTCACTTGTGAGCCACATCACATAAAGGTATAGCAGCCAGCACCTATATATCTCCCCGAGCTAGTTAACGCTCGAATAGGCCATTTTGGCGACCGATTTTGAAAACTTTGTCAAAGGTAGACAACGATAGTAGTGGAGCTTGAGTCGTAATATAACATGTCATCGTAGGGGACAGGTTCAGAGCTACGATGCTTAATGTGTTGGGTACAGGCGTCTTTAACTCCGACGGTAAGCAACTTCGTCTAGCTTTCTGTTCGCGACTTTGATTTTGGATCTCTCAGCCGACATGTGGAAATTCCATCGTTCAATCACACGCCCATTCTTTACTCGTGATCGTATCAGTCATTTTCACATCTTTGACCGCCATGCTGAGAACGTGATCGCGCGGATGAAGTCTCGTCTTCGTACTGGGTGCCCGGTGGACTTCCAGGTGCGTTTATGTATCTCTAAACCCCTGACCCAGGATGAACCCAGGCTCCTAGGATGCTATTTCACGTTTCACCCTTGACTCAGCGACCGAGTTTCTTTTCGGGAAATGTGTAGACAGTCTTTCTTCCGGCCTCGTTTATCCCTATAACGTGTCTCCGGTTGGAAACTCGGCCGCCAGCTCCAATGTTGCCAACGACTTTTCCCGAGCATTCGCAGAAGCCCAATACATAGCTTCTCAACGAATCCGTAGAAGTTGGTTGTGGCCTCTATTCGAATTATTGGGCGACAAGACTGTAGCGCCAATGAAGGTCGTGAATGCGTACATCGAACCTATTTTAAGGGATGCAATAGAGAAAGCGAAGACGACTCCGCAGGGGGAGAAGCCGATCTCTGAGTCCTCCGATGAAGATACGCTTCTCGATCACCTTGTTCGACTTACTACTGGTAGGTGCTACTGGTCGCACTATTCCCGCTATTCATTCTCTGTAGATCCCGTGGTCCTGAAGGACGAGATATTGAACATCATGATTGCTGGTCGTGATACGGTATGTGCTACTGCGTTGTTGTATGATTATGAATTGATTGTATGTAATAAGACGGCCGGGACACTGACATTCATCGTCTATCTTTTGTCAACGCACCCCCATGTGCTTGCTCGTCTTCGAGAGGAAATCATCACTAAAATTGGGCCTAGAAACTGTCCTACATATGAGGCGATCCGTGACATGAAGTACCTCCGCGCAGTCATCAACGGTAAGCTCCTTGCCATGGTCGAGTGGAGGGGTCTCACAGCTGCTGTTCCAGAGACATTGAGGCTGTTCCCTGCTGTGTAAGTACCCTATGTCTACTCACCGGATATCATCTCATTCTCGTTGTAGACCAATGAACATTCGGTGCGCAACAAATGCTTCTTGTCAACAAGACACTTAGCATGAGTAGCGAGAGCATCAAAGCCACCACTTTATCCTCCTCTGACCCATCAGAGAAGCCATATTACGTGCCAGCAAACACTCCGTATGTAACGGCGCGTATCAAGTTATGACAGCCGACAACTCCCAACAGGGTAACATATTCTGTGCTCGTTATGCACCGCCGTAAGGATCTTTGGGGCCCAGATGGTAAGTGATTTCACCTCCATCTGCTCCCCCTAAACCTGTTTGCCCCGGGCAGCCGAAGAATTTGATCCCGACCGCTTCCTCGACCACCGGTTGCACAAGTATCTCACACCACAACCGTTCATTTTCCTTCCATTCAATGCTGGACCTCGTATTTGTCTCGGCCAACAGGTAAGCACTCATGCACGCACTCTCCTCACGCTTGTTAAAACCCGTTTTCCGCCAACCTTAGTTTGCATATAATGAAATGTCATTCATACTGATTCGACTCTTGCAACAATTTAACTCGATCAGTTTGGCCCCAGACGCACAAGCTCCGAACACATGTCCTCCCGCTGCATGGGCAGACACAGAAGGCCGAAAAGCGATAGAGAAGATCTTCCCGAAGACGCACCTCACGATGTATTCGCATGTAAGTTTCCACGGGGCCGCTTTTGTTGTAGTCGTCGTTGTCTTACACTTTGACCCAGGGCGGATTGTGGGTGAGAATGACCGAGGTTGACGAATAGATTGTTCAAGTAGCGATGAGAATATTCTGTTGAACGCTTGTTACCTTTGTTGTTTCAGATATTGATGATTGTTACCCGACTCGCGCCATGTACGAGTACTATATTCATTGCCCGCGTATTCTGCTTCTTCACATGCCCGACCTACGCTTGACTGTTGCGGTATTGACCATCATCCTCGCAAATCGCCTTGCCAAGGTTGCATGTGCGATCAATCAACGATCCAGCTTCGAGCAGCAAGAATAGATAGATTGACTTTGTACCACAAGAGATGCATGAATGTCCTTTACCAACAGAAGGTTTCTTGACCTCAATAACACACTTAAAGTTTTGACTGCTTGGGTTCATTCTCTCCCACGGCGAGTCATTCAACCTTACCCTCAAGAAGCTTCTCCACCTCGGTGTCGATCGCCTGGGGAGTCGTCGTGGACGCCCAGCGATTCACGACATTGCCATTCTGATCGACCAAGAACTTTTCAAAGTTCCACTGTAACAACCGCCACGTAATCAGAACGACAAGAACTTCTAAGCGATGCCCAAGTCAAACGGACCTTGATGCGAGTCAAACCCAGGATGCCAGCTTTCTCGTTCTTGAGCCATTTGTAAACGGGGTTTGTGTCGTCACCGTTGACGTCGGATTTCTTCATGAGAGGAAAGGAAACCCCGTGATTGAGCTCACAAAACGACGCGATGTCTGCGTCGTTGCCAGGTTCCTGACCACCAAACTGGGTGCGAAGACGTTTGAGACAAGAGGGCATCTTGACGAGTCACCATCCGATTCCACTCACTTGGTTGCAGGGGAATCCGAGAATCACGAACCCGCGATCCTTGTGCTTGTCATGCAAGGCCTGCAGACCTGTTGAATTGGGCGGGGGATCGTCCTTCACGGCTACGATGGACAGACGACAGAAGTAGCTTACCTTTGTACTGTGGAGTAAACCCGCTGTAAACCCAATTAATGTTAAGCTTCAGGCGGCATCTCTCGAGGGAGAGGGCAACACGTACCATTGCGAAGCGACGTTGACGATAAGGACTACCTTGCCCCTTAATTGATCGAAATCATAGGTCTTGCCGCCCGGCAGGTTGGCCTTGAGGTCGTAGAACGTAGTTGATGACATCGTTCGGTTTGAAAGAGTCGAGTGAAATGGTTGCAAGCGCTGGTACGTGGAAAGAGAGACTGGTGTAAACCGGAACCAACGCCTGCGGACAGGAACTAGAATGGTAAGTAGTTGCGGCTGCAAAGGGGTCGGATGACGGGTCTGACGGGTCGCAATTGATGTCACGAATCGCTGCATGATCAAAGTCGGTGGTTCCAGAAACGAGTACACTAGGCGAACATTACGTAGCGCTACGATACCGGGTTACGTTCAATGGTGGCCTCAGGCTGGCCACACGGTTGCCAGTTACAAGAAGGTTATCCTAAAGCTGTGACATAAAATGTAGTCAAAAAATCGACAAGCTTGGAGGACAGAAAAGAACAGACATCCGGAGCCTAGGGCCGCGTTCCAAATCCAGCCGGGCTCCCAGTACACAACTCCCAACGCCTTGTCACCATATTTTCGTCGAAGTGTCCTTAATCGCCAAGTGGACAGTTTTCGTAGACGGAGAAGCGTCGCGGACTGCAAGCACACCGGCGTGGATGCCACTGACGGAAATCCGTCCTATGGGCCAGAGAAGGCCATCATTGGTTTCATTCCCGATCCGCGTCCAGAGAGCCAGGTTGTTGATAAGCACGCCGCCGCAAGTGCATGGTAATTACCGTGTCTGAGTAGAAGGATAAATCAAACCTGAATAAACTGAATGTAGGGTCCCTGTGCATTGAATGCCTGCACAAGCTTGTGAGTATACTGTAACTGCAAGGGTACGCGTCAGCCATGACTGGAAAGGACTGTGCATATGGGCGAAATCGCAGACGTACTGATAGACTCGCCGCACAAGTCCGTCAAGATCAATGGGCCAACCGAAGGAGATGGCCTGGCGTCCAGGGTCGACTCCTGTATTATATAGCAATTAGCACATTGCACGGCTCTGGTCTGGCCAGTGTCTGAGGATGTTACATGTATCATCATAATGAAGATCGACCAAGATGTCCATGCCAGCAGCCCCGGTCCTTCCAGCCAGCCCAAGGCCATGATCCAAGCCGTACGTTCCGGTGGTCCAAACACAGATACGAGCGATGTTGACTCTGTAGTCATCGCACATCTTCAAACAGTTGAGGGCCAGTAGTTGACGACAAGATGTTAGTTGTTGACTCCAGGAGAAGCGAGGACGAAAAATCAGCACCATAAGAGTAGAAACGAGACTGAGCACAGAGATGCGCATCCTGGCCGATTCCGGGTAGGCCCCTCGTCAAAGTGGGTCGGTAAGTATGCACCAAGCGTGCATGGGGTTCCCCGAATTCGTCGCATCATTTTCGCATATCCCGGGCGGTCCACACGACCGGGTCTTGGCCGTTGACGTATAGTCTCACCGCGTGGAAGTCATGCGTTCCCGCAAAGCCACAAAATAACTGAATCGAAACAAGCAATCAATTAAGGATTCGTGGCATTCGGGACTTGCGATTCTTGGAGCAAGCCTGCCAATTTGTCGGTGGTTCACCAAGTGGTGACTTAGATAGCACCTCATTTTGGATTTGGGAGTTGACGAGATCTTCAGGCTTCAAGAGGCTGCTTCTGGACTTGCACCGGATAATCGCACGTGGGATCCTTCTTTTCGCCTTTTCGCTCGTGGTGCAAGTCGTGCGTTTCCTACTAATCTGCAAAACAAATTGAGATCGTCACCCCATTGCCCACGGAGACCGAGGATTGTACGAGCAAATCCGCTGATTGAGAGAGCTCACCAAGTGACTCTGATTTCGATAGATTGCTTCGCAAGGCCATCGGGCAGAGCACATGATCACCGGCAGATAGATCACTGTACCATCGTCAGCAGTTCATCATAGTTTCAGAAACCCACTTTAATGAAACGTTCACCTTGGGGTCAAAAGTGCATTCCACTACACTCATTGTGGTCGCGGCATAATCCGAAACTCCGCCCCAGAGCGTGCAACCAACCTTACCATCGTACCACTCGCTAACCACGATCGTCGATGAAGAGGTTATGGTGAGTCTAAATTCTTACACTTGCTCTCACTTTACGATGATATCGTTTATCACTCGAACCTGAGCCGCACCGGCACTGGTGAAAAATTCCATAAAATACTAAGAACAGCCATCTGATTATTTGGTTGTCATCATTCCAACTTCTGTTTACTGACATTTTCCATCGCAGAATGGTTGCCATGCAGCGCGAAATTAAGTTGTAGAACAGCAGTATGCTACAAATCGACAATGTGTGCTGGCAAGAAGAATCAAACGAGTCGAGTCCCAGAAAAGAAAATATTGTATCTCAAATGACACGCCTTTACCGCTGTCCAACCAGTTCAGTTATCTTTGCCTCTCTTTCGCGCTGAAGCAAAGGTTAGCCCTCTCGATGCACACGGTATCATTCACATACCTCATCCGTCGCTTTCACAAGGCGAAGTCTTTCTACTTCGCGCGCGCACTCTGCGATGCGGGTCTCCATCTCCTTGACGGTATCTCTTGCCGAGTCTAGGCGCTCTTGATGAGCCTGAACCTCGACTTGTTTTCCTTCCCATCGCGCGCGCTCCTCAGTGCAACGTGCCTCCACGCGAGCACGCACTTCAGTTGCGCGAGCCTTTTCCTCCTGAAACCTGCTTTCTGCCTTCTGTGTGGCGGAGAGTGCGCTGGCGTACGAAGCTTCGGCTCTGGCTTCCCGTTTTATCGCCGCTTTATGAAGGCCTTGAAGGGAAGAAAGAGTTTTGAGAGCTGAGTCCAGAGCCACTTTTTCTGTGGTCGACTCCGTCTTGAGGAGCTTTGAGAACTTCTTGTATTCCTTTCCTGTCATTTTTGCCTCAGCCGAGATGTGTAAATTGTGGTGAACAACTCACTCTCTTCCTTTGCAATTCGATCCCTTTGCTTCTGGCTCAACGATCGTTCCGCCTTGGTGCCCCTGGCGAAGAGGTTTTCGTCAACGTCAGGCTCAGCGTCCGGACCTGTGAGTGGTGCGCCATTCGCAAACGCAGAAGTCGTCCTGGTGGTGTGCGTACTTCTTGTCGTTCGAACCGAGTCTCTTCTTCCCAATGGGCCGCCAGTCCCACCGAAAATGGTTTTCATTCCAGATGTTTGATCTTGCCCACCAGGTTCGATGGGGAGAGAGCGGAGAGACGGTGTCTTTTGACCACTTTGCTCGTGTGCTTCTTCCGCATGGAAAGGCTGATCGGTGTTGTTCGGGTTTCCAGAAACTACAAACTGATGGTACCACCATGTGCTCGGAGAAAGCGTCGTTCTCACCTCCAGCAAGGGAGCCGTTTCCTCGTCCACCCCCATGAGGGTGATCGTTATGGAGAGAGGGTTGCATTTCGAGTGATTCGAGTGCGTCGTAGTAGCGAGTTTCACTGCTAGATACCGAGGCGGTTGAGGTTACCGACATACAACTGAGAGGAGACGAGTATAAAGAACAGGTCCACGACGACGAAGTTGAAACGTAAATAACAATCCTGACTGGTTAATTCGAACGACGTCATCACCCAACCCCTGTCGCCATCGCGGCTACCACAGGTCCCCTTTGAACTCGCGAACCTCAGTCACGAGCAGCTCGTCATCCTGTTCCGCATACAGCGCCTTGACGACTTCTTGTTCCTTCCAGCCACCTCCCTTGACGGGCTCTAGGCTATATTCAATGGACAGAGCGGAGAGTGCCCCTCCGTAAGCATGCGAGATGCCTGTACAACATCGATCAGAAAACGGCTCCTTTCACCTGGAAAAGCGGAGCGAACCAGTGTCGATGATGAGCACCTTGCCTCCACAGCGTGCGACGATGTTCTGCAAGTGGGGCGTGTGTCCCATTACCATCCGACGTGTACCTGTCTTCTCAAGAACCTTATCCACCTGCGCGCATATCTTGGACTCCTCTTCCTCTGCCCATCCGCGGTACCATAGAGGACCGTCACTACCGTAAAGGCGCACTTCCTCGCGCGTAGTCCCAACGGGCAACCCTGGGTATGCGTGCGGTGGGTGAGGAGGCGGCTGTGGTGAACGAGATCTCAGTTTACGAAGAAGCGACGCTGAGAGGTTATTAATTGCGCTCGGATATGGCTGCAGGTTCGGGTATGTTGGTGCTAGTCCCCCATGCACGAAAGAGAACGCCGCATGGGAGAGAGGTCCTGCATTTGCATGCGCATACATGCTGCCCTTCTCGGGCGGGTAGTCGGTATTGGGAGGTCCTAGAAGACTGTGAAGAGGGAGACGTGCAGCAGTCGTGTAGTTGGATGCCCAGGCGCTGCCGAGCCATCCCGTCGTCACCGCCTTTTGGCGGGCACTGATGGAACCAAAGGTTTCAATTTCGGTGGGGTACACGTATCTGTATGGTGTGTTCGTCATGCGACCCGTGCAACGGAAGATCGGGGCAATTACCTCCAGTCACCTGGAAAGTACTCGTCAGGTGCTTATCAGGCGCACGTCGTCATTCACTCACCAATAACGTTCATCCACTCGTGGTTTCCTAGAAGGGTGATCACCTCGCCTCCCATGCCGTGTGCTTGTTCTCTGAGATCTGCCATCCATTGGAAGAGCTCAATTGTATCGTCACCTCTAGTAAGACAAGTCGACCAGGTAGTAGGAAGCGAACAACTAAAGCACGGACCTGTCTATAATATCGCCTGTCTGAACGAAAACGTCGGCGTTTCCACTCCAGTTCCCCTCATCATCCACGACGCCAGCCATTTGGAGAACACGTCCTGCATTGAAAAGGTCGCCGTGGATATCGCCAACGGCAATGATGCGTCTAGAGAAGCGGGGTCGTGGTTCGTCGATGATAACTTCCGGGTCGTCCGTGTCTACTTTCTGCTCTACAGACAGCGGGTGTTGGTCTTGTTGGGTTGCAAACGGGGCATACACAGCGGCCTGTACATAACTTACGAAGGTCGAAAGAACAACTGAGAGTCGGGAGCCTGTGCCGAGGTGTGGTGCTGGTCCCAGAGGTGTGGCATAGGATTGAACCAGGTAGGCGAGCGAGAGAACTAGAAACGAAAATGCAACGAAGGCTGCAGTCGATGAAGGAGCCATTGTTGGCCGATAAAACGTGCAACGACCCACTCGTCTCAAAAGAGGGAAAGGGAGTGTGCGCTTTTTGTGATGATCGGACCAACTAGAAGGTGTCGGCTATAAGTCCTTGGCGTTGCGCAACGCCTTACGCCTCGAGGCCTTTCGCGTGTGCACAGTGCCGCCCGGGCTGAACTAACGGGAATGTGTCAGGCAGTGCTACAAGTCTGAGTATCGGTGGCGATTCGTAACAATTATGGGTTGCCCTCGGACCTCGAGCCAACCTATCTAGGAAACGTGTGCTTTCGCATCATTGGTTTCATGCGTGGGTTAGACCAACAACTGATCGCCGTCACAATATGATAGGATATTCCTGGTCGAACACCACGCGCACAGCAATCTTTGGATTCTTTTTTGCACAGCCCATGTTCATAGTCGTGATTGATAACTACATGTACCAAATAACAGGGGCCCACCAGAGTACCAGATTTAAATTAAATTTGCAACAACCTCATGTTTTGATCTCGAGGAAAGGAATTTGAATTAAAGTCCTATGGATGCCATGACTGATGAGCTTTCCTTGATGACCCTCTTGAACCTGTGCCCGATGCGCCGATTCCTTGGAAGAGTGAGCTCAAAAGCCAGTGGCTTGAGTAATGAGGAGCTGTAACGCTCGAATCTGCTCAGCACCGCATGGAACGCGTGAGTGCCCAGCCTAATCATAATGGCACTTGAGCGCATGGTCAGGTATATATGGCAAGTGGAACCAACCAAAGGACGTGCGCCTTGTGGATGTCGCATTTTCCCCCGTTTGCTCGAGAAGCCTTATTCCTCGAGCTCTGTATGATTACCGCGTGCGTGTATCGAATCATCTGGCGGATGGTATCTTATCGGAAATTAGTCAGCCCAAGGGATTCCTAGGAGGAGACCATTTCCACGTACTGTGCAGGAACTTAACGTTCTTGGAGACATTCACTCCCCAACTGTCGAGGTAATAGTGTAGTTTTGCAGCGATGACAAGGAAACTACTATAGATGTTCAGGTACACAGTATGTGTACTGTTCAGACTTGTATCATTGTAGATGATGTGGTTCCTCGACTTTGCCAATCTTAGAAAGGTCGTCAATGATGAGTGGTGTCCAACATGACAGAGAACTTACCGCATCATTTTTTGAACGAAATTAGCTCCGGAATTGCGACCTTTATCCACCGTCAGCGAATCTCTAAGGTCTATATTGACAGTCATCCTAAGGCCAATTTCGGACAGTGGAAGCATATACCTATACCACTATATCGAGTATAGTCCGCGAGAATCGAGAGGTCCGTCATGTCAATCAGTAACCCACACCAGGGGAAGACTGAGAGTAATCGTGGTTTGTGCACTTTCTGATGAAACCCTAAACAACGTACATTTCTGTCCCGGAGAAGTGACATTCATGATTTGCACCCCATAATCAAAGTTGGTCAACGTCTTGTCTTGGGATATCAGACAGCCGTACTCGGGATGACCTGCGACCATCGTGTCCAAAAACGACTTTGCCTTTCGCGGACAGGGAGTCACAAACAGATAGTCGTCGATCAATCTGAGAAGCAGCTGAACAACAGGTTGATAATCAGCTAGGGGACGCAAGTTGTTGCGACTCACATTTTGTGAATCACTCGAAGAACCAAATTCACCCAACTTTCGAGTCTCCAGGTCGCCGTAACAGTACGAACACAACAGCGCAGAAAGTACAGATCCCTGGGGGATACCCACGACCTGGCGATAGTACCGCTGGCCGATCTGTCAAGGCCCTCAGTTAGGAACGGATTAGCTATGGTCTTTCTTTGGTTCACCTTGACGATATTCTCGTTGATGTGCTCTTCGAGGAGTTGCATCGCCGTGTTCCGGCTCTCGAAATTGTAGTTCACCTGAGAGAAATGCGTGAGGTCCGAGTGCAGATCAGACGGGATGTGGTACCTGATCAACAAAAATTGTATCCCGCAATGCTTTCGCCAGATCACGGGCATAAGTGATGAAATCCGGGTGTTCATCTGCAAACGTCAAGGTCAAGCCAAAGTGGTTGATAATGTGCTGGACGAGGGACCTTCGGGGTATGCCTTCTTCATATATGACCGCCTGAGTTTGCCAGCGACCGGGGTTATTTGTCCATACCTCTGGATAAGATAAGCGTCCTGAGAGCATGGTGAGCTTCAATAATAATAATAATCCACCAGTTCAACGAGCTACCTCGGATATGAGTTCCTTCAGGATCTTGAGGAGCGTGGATTGATCAATGGTGTCGAAACAAGCCTGAACATCAACCTTGACAAAGTATAATTTGGGCCTTTTTCGGTCAACACCAGTGTGGCATCCTCGTTAAATAACACACTTACAATGTTCCTGAAGGACGGTCTTTCGATAATCTCGTCTTGTACGCCTTCAGCTGCGCATATATTTCATTTGGTCCAAACACGGAAGCTCCGAGCAGGTCTGGTCGACGTTGCTATGACGAAATTGCTATGACTGAATACGTGACTATGTAATGACATTTACCTTCTCATAAGTCAGTATCTGGAAGGTTGCCTGAAGAATCTGATTGATGGACTGTACAGGCCCGGGATTCAAAGACTGAAGAGTACAATCATTAATCCATGGAGCTAGTATCCCCGCATCACTCACCTTGTTTTTGGGCATCCTGCGTCTCAAATTGACAATTGGCCGAACTCCAGTTTCTTTGGGTAAAAGGCGGACAAAGGAGAACCCAAGCCTGCGTTGCCGGAGAATTTCTTCGGCTTCTTTCTGCAGGGAGACTGTCAGTAAATACCAGAGGGGATCGACTCAATAACCTTTTCTATCTCTTGAAAGGTTTTCTCGCTCAGTTGATCTATCAAAGGGGCACAGAGAATCTCCCAATCGTCTTGTCTGAAATATAGAACTTGGTTACGAAACGCAGAGGAATCAGTCACATAAAACGTTGTCTGTAGAACTATATGCATGAGGCTGGATTTATTCTGCCCATCTAAACCATTAAGTACTCACGCACCTTGATCAACGGAATGACAAACGAATCAAAATACCAAAATATGAAGTCTTCTAGCAACTCGCGTCGCTTCAAAGAGTCAGTCACCGGCACTCGTCCATGATAATGCCCAGGCCTCCCTGGAGGGGTAAGCCAGTCGCAGTCAGTGGTGCTGAATCCTTGAAGGACGTAATGCAAGGTTATCGTTTCGAATCGTCGGGCCACAATGAATTCCTTTACGCCTGCAGTACAGTGAATCAAAGCTGGGGAAGGTAGCAAGGTACGTACGGCTCTGGACCAACTTGAAATTTTTGCGAGAACCCCAGAATTGCTTTGGGATGACCATCTTCGTCACAAGCATGACATAACGGAAAACCTGTGGGTACTATGAGCTTCGCCTTGAAAAAGGTCCGTTTCGTGCATACCTCAACGTAGCTACACGTGAATTCAATGAACCGAGGTTTATACATTCCGTGTTTCTTAGCCTGAGAGAGACCCTGGGGGAGGACCGAGTTTCCGTTTGAATCTATGGATACGTCGCCACTGTATCTCCCAGGTTGAGAGTCCAACCGGAGAGAATGCTCGGAAACCATTTCCTGCTTTGATCAGGGTGTGCTTTTCATGCTTCGACGTGATGCATACACACCAGGATAACACTACTATCCATCGTCTGGTTGTTGGCACTTATGACCTATAAGCAATCGACAATTAAGACGCAAACGTTCGGAAAATCATGAAAGAACATTACCTTTGAGGGACAGACTTTGTCGCGCAAGGGCTTATAGCCACATTTGCCGTGCCTCCAAATCATTTTCTCAATTAATGACAGGGCACTTCTGAGGCGCTTGGGAGTGTTGTAATTGCCAAGGACCTGCGCCTTACATCAAATGCGTGCTTGAACATGGGAGAAGCTCTCACCTTAATCTCCTGTTCCCTATCAGCATAATTTGGCTGCTGGTAGCTTTCTTTCCGATTTGCGACGGAGACGAAGACACTTGATAGACCATACTGTGAAGGAAAAATGTATTTACTGAAGTGACGAGCATTTTTGGCAAGAATGCGGGGATCGGGATCCTTATACGTAGCACAATCGACACGAGGCTTCTTGAAGTAGGACGGGCACAATCGATTTAAAACATCTGCAAGGAATTCAGGGTTGGCAAATCACGAAAAGGAAACACGCACGATGGCAGGGCAATCCAACAACAATTCTAGAGGCATCGGGATCTCGAGATGGCCTCGCATAAAATATGCGCGCCCGTACAAAACTTATATCTGCTGCGGTGCGCCTTTTTGCCACAGGTTAGAAAAGGTTGCCGAGGTGCGCATGTCACTACTTCACCTCTGCAAAGGCTGGCAGGCAACACCTTTTGTCGACGGTTTGATCGGTTGTTCACGGTTGTTCGTTGTCCCCCTGACCAACCTAAGGCGTTTTCGGGGTTGCAATTGTTTCGGCGTTTCCCTTTTTCGCTTTTGCACTCGATGATGTGGTTCACTAGCAATAAACCCACCCCCTGATGGAAGTGAAACGAATATCAATGGTTCGCCGGTGAGTTGACATAGGCATTCGTTAGGTAGTGATATGAATAAGGACGTTTTCAAAAGGAGGTGTAGCATTGCATCAGCACCGATCCTGAGACCAACTTCAATTCATGTTTGGGGTTTTGCTCGAAAAGTTACCTTTGCAGCATGATTTCCCACTCTGGTCCGTGCAAAGCGGTGATAACCGTGTTGATGAACCGGTTAGATATCCCAGAGGATGAAGTATGACTCCTTTCGTTGTCTGGAACCTACACCTACGGTGATAAAATGCCAGTAAGGTAGATGCGAAGGAACTTACACGCTGATAACCCAAGGCAATGATGTTATTGGGTCTGGCCCTTGAGGCCAAGAACAATCGTTCGTGAGCTTTCTGTATGATCTAATCGGACGTTCCGGTTAGCCGAGTTATGGTATGACACGCAAACTTACGTCTCGCATATGCATCAATGGCAGTGTGGCCTCAAAGCACGGACGTTGTGAGACATCCAATTTGAGACCAACATAGGATGTCTTGAGCAAATCGCAATACGATTGCGGATCATTTTCGGCAAATATATGAGGTACCACCGAGATCGGGGAACCAGAGCTGGGAGAGGAGAGAATGAGGATCTCATGTAGGTATCTTTCCAGTGGGATCACTTCGTCGAAGTAGACGTTGAGAACTGCAAGAGTGAGGGACTGCCGCGGCGCACTTGACATTTTGCAAAATATCAAGTGCTCGTCTTTGTCTTGCAGGGTCTCAAGAGACTAGGTAGTAATCTCAGAGGGTAAGAGACGAGGTAGTAATCTTAACGGGTATAAACTAATAAGACTAAGAATACATTTAAATTTGTGTATGCGACGGACTCGGGGCAAAGCGCACTGTGGTGAAGCCTAACGTTGATGGTTGTGTTATAGGATCAAGAATTGATAACTCCGATTTGGACTCAGCCGCGACTGGCGCGTACTAAGTAGTGTGGACCAATGCGCTTACATACTATATTAGTATGACTACGCTAAATGTCAACAAGGAAGTCATGTCGGAAACAAGCACTAGCCCATGGAGGACTAGCGCTAGTAGTCCGAGACATGGTGTCGTTTATACGTCGTTTTGGCCTGCACTCGAGGAAAAGGGCTTCTTTCAGCTGTCCCAGCTAGACCGCAAGTATGTCCAGCCGTCACATCTTCAGGAATGGCTCGGAGTCAGCCATAGCGTGGCCGTCGCCATCTTGAATTTCGCGGAAGAGGATATGAGAGCGG